>PQWD01004628.1:0-17439 GCA_019425675.1 Leucinodes orbonalis | reverse complement strand
GGAAACAACAGGTGAACAACACGCTTTACCTGCTCTTCAAAAGATTATTTACGCAAAGTGTTGTACAAAGTGCTCATTGGAAATAAAACTCCACTTACTGTTCCGATTACACAAAAACAAACCCAACGCCAGCTGGCTTTGAGGCATTCGAGTTTCCGATGCTAATTTTTGATATCCCGGCTAGATATCGGCCAAATTTGTCATCGGCCGATAAACAACGACGTCGCAGATTGAATCTGTCGGATTCCGGATGCTGGCACAATAAGCGGGGCCGTCATTTCTCCTTTGGTCCAAACAATAGACGATTAGTGACAGGAGACTTTTATAAATTGCAAGATAATGTATGTTAATACAAGTACTAAAGAGGTGATCAAAACACTGGCTGAAGGGTAAATTAGATAAGTTATGTACACAAATGATTAAATGTATAAAGAGAAAGACTTATTTTAATAATGTATATTCTTTACAACAGGTCATCGAACGTGTACAATTTGGAGCATTAAATAAATTAGACATGTACATAGCTTGAAAAATCATGCATAAGTTTATAATTGGAAACAAAGGAATAGACTGGATCATTTCAAATGAAATTTTGTCAATATTTTTTGGAATCGAGCGCTAATGATATCCTTTGTCGGAGCACAAATGAAAAATATTCAACTTATGACATGCACAAATTTGGTGAAAGCGATTTCTTTGGGGCACCGAGCAGAAAATAATACGCAATATAATTTTGATTGATGATGATTGTTCCCATTGTAGTTTTTGAGAAATTTGTTACAAAATGATGCTTACGATATACCTATGTCAACACTACTTACTGGATTTTTAATGCAACAAGAATCCTAGATTCTGCAATAACGGTTAGGATATCATGTGAAGTAGCAAACAATCGAACTTGAACTCTTGTCAGGTCTCAATATTTTTGCAGTGGACGGCATCACCGCATATCTCATAACTTGCGCCGGTCCAACGTACAGTGGCAAATTTTGCGGACGTCCCCGCCCCCATTGTGTATTTCCTAACAGGATTGGTCTCGGTTGTGCACCAAAAAACGTATCCGGCCGACGGAAGAATGCGTTCGCTTTTGTCTCTGATACCTCAACCAGAAGTTATTGAGTTAAAGTCGACTGAGGGGAGGATGAACATGTTTTATTAGTTTTATCCCCACAAAAGCAGTTTTGATATTACAACCTTTGAACGGAACCTTTCGTTAGATATTTGGGTACCGTTGCGAATTATATTACAGATGGTGTTCATTCAATAAGTGGCCTTTGTGTAATGTTGGTATTAATAATACGAACGCAATTCTTTCACTAAATCTTACCGCGTTTGGATGTTATGTCATCTGATTAAGGGCTTCAAAATCATAAAACAGTTATATTAAAAACCGCATCAAATCTGTTCTCAGAATAAAGCTGGAAGCCTGTAGAATCAAATATAACTAGTAATTAAAAATAAAATAAAATGGGAGACAAATGACTTAACTAGTAGAAAGTGTTACCGCCGTACATATTTGTTATTGATTCGGCAGCAAATATTTGTAAATCGAAATCAATTCAGATGGTAATGATTTTACATTTTCGTCAAAAAAATAGCGCATTGTAAGAAAACTTATGAAGTATACCTATTAAAAAAATATCGCCAACTTGCTTTACATTATTAATATATATACTCGTAACACAAGTTGTACAGTTCCTCGTTCGGAGCTAACTAACATACAATGAGCAAACAAGTTGGCGATATTCCGAGAATCTGTTTTTGTTGTTCATTTTTATTGTTCTACTTGTTCTGATGTTCGATGATGGAGTTGTTGCTGGGTTAGTTAAAGCGTTAGTTTGGCTTAGTTATAAAAGTTTCAGTTCCGGAACGTTTTCCGGGCGAGACATCGGTTAAATATTGGCTTGGTATCGTGTTCTCATCTCAACTTTGGGTGTAATAATCAACACTGGAGCATAATGTGTGTGCTATTGACAGCTCCTTGTCTGGAAAACGTGTTGGAAGAGTTCTCGTATGGGTAAACGTAGCATAGAAAGTAAACATGAAGCGCAGAATACAAGGTAGTAGGTGCGATGTCCAGAAATGGACGTTGGCGGGCTGATGATTGGACTTATTTATTTATATAAGCATAGCATATAAAGTCATTTACTGACATAGCCCGCCGGATCAGCAAGTTGAATTGGCAGTGGCTGCTCACGTGTGTCACAGAACCGATGGCCGTTGGAACAGACAAGTTCTGGAGTGGACGCGTCTTGGCAAGCGTAGCGTAGGACGCCCTCCGGCTCGATGGACCGACGGCTTGCGAAAGGTCGCTGGTGGAAGCTGGATGAGAAAAGCGGAGGACCGGGATGTCTGATTTAAAAATTGGGGAGACATATGTCCAGCAGTGGACTGCAATAGGTTGAAGAGAGAGAGATTATCAAATCAAAAACCGATGCCCGATTGGGAAGGTTGTCAAGTGACTACCGTGAAATGGAAAGACACGCAAGCTGTTCAGGTGGCAGATTGCTGATGGATGTTGACTGTTGCGAAGAGAACGGTCCACATGAATGTCATTATCACAGGTGATAATTTAACAGTGGACACATTAGGTTGTAATGATAATATTTATGTGAAAAAAAAAGGTTTGAGAAGGTTTCATTGGCTTCATAACTAGTTTATTGTCAAGCGCTTAAAAATACTTTAGTCACTTAATTATTTTGAATATTATTTGTTTGTTTCAAATAGCGGGAATTAGACTTAACCTTTTCAAAGCAGTTTTATGGCCACGAAGTCTGGCTAGTATGATTTCTAGTGTTTAGAAACTGCCCGTGTCTTGGGCCAAAGCCGAAAGCCTGGTAATCGAGTAAAAGACAATATCGGCTATTAAGGAGTGGCTCATTCAGAACGCAATAACCGCACCGAGTGCACCTCATTACTGGTGGATTGACAGCCTAAATGCACTCCGTGTGTGACCTATAAGGCTTCAGTGGAAGCAAGTGGATGACAACCAAAATTGCACTCATCGGTCAACACTAAATTTTAGCCAATCTGTGCTGTGGATGTGTATAGATCCTGATTTCGGAATACCACTTTAGCATATGCCTGTGTATAGGTATAATTAAGATATTCTAATGATAAATCAAAAGTGGAAAATGAGCATGCATATAGATGAGCAATATAAATCAATGATTCCAATGAATCCAAATTCGTTTTGCAAAACGAAAATTTGCCGCACGATAATTTTGTACGAGTACTAGATAAGAGTTCTTAATCAAAGGTCCAAATGAGATAAAAATTATGAAACAATGCTTCAACTCCCGGGTATGATAACATTTGTGATAAAACAAATTCATTATACGTGATGTCAATGATATCGCGGGCCTCAGGCCAATGGGGCGTATAAGAAAAAACGCATAGTTTTTATTTGACCAATTATTTCTAAATATATCGATACACAGTCTAAATTATTTTGTCTAACAAATATAAAAACCAATTTAAATATGCATGCGAATTTTTAATAATGTAGGTATAATGCGGACAATGATATTAAGTTTTTACTTAAAGCGGTGATTTTCTTATACGCCCCTTTGGCTTGAGGCCCGTGATTTGTTTGTTATATACCTGAATTATAATAAATAAATACATTTATAGTTCATTCGTGAATCATACATAACAATCTTCACGCTCACCATAATCTGTATCAGCTAAATAATGATACTGACGAGTAACCCTAGCAGTAAGGTCCTGTGCAATAACACTAGACATTCCATCCTCCACCCGACCCAATACATTCGTAATAACCCGTGGAACATCCAGCCAGTCAGTCAGAACCGATCGCGCTGGCATTAAATCAGAATATAACCGAAAAAATAAACGACGATCGTGAACGAAATCCCCGCACCAAAATCGCGGACGACCCGATATCGGAACGATTCTCATCGTGTAAAACGTACAGACAGTGGTCTCGAACGTCATAGAGCGAGATCGGTAGAGTTGCCAGCTAAAATCGGTATATTTACGGTATTTTGTACGCAACTTCAACAAAATTGACAAAAAAAATACAGTATTAAAAAAAAATACAGAAAACATGAAACATTTATATAACTACTTAAAAGGTAAATTCGCGAGTGGGAAGCCCTTCTAACAACGAATTTAGGACACAAGGGTATTCCCAAAATGTATAAAAATCTACAATAGGACCTTAATTACTATTGAGTGCTTTTCCGTGACAAGAAATGTAAATAAAAGAGATGCCAGCTTAAAAATATTTCTATGTATACTCTGAAATCCTAGTAAAATCGTTATATTTCGGTAAAACAGAGCTCATATCGGTAGAAATACCGAAAAACCGGTAGGTTCGAGAACACATGGCGGACGGTGATCCATCGGGCTATCGGGTGCCAGCGATAGCGCTCTAATACCGGTAATGGAAGAAGCGTCCCATTTTCCGAATCGTTTGCGCCGAACGCGAGATAACGCGAATATCGTCTCTGGATGCACCTCGATACACTTTGATGGTACAGTTTTTAAACGGGCTCTTTGATAGTTTCTTGATGGTGCTGTAAATGTTTGTTTTCTGTGTATGATGGAAAGTCGAGATTTTAGGTTACAAAAATGTTCTTGGTCAAAGCTTGTGTCATTCATATTTTTTTAAACTCAATAAATCATAATTGAAATGCTAACATATTTAACAAATATATTTGAAATCCTTATATTTTTGTGATTATTAAAAACACATAAATATTAAAAGATCTAAGTCACGGTTTTATTTGTACTGTATTTTTATATATTTTTTTACGTTCATGAGTGCTTTTTGTAAGCCTAATTTGAAATAAATGGATTTTGACTGATTATGTACGACGTTTGGTAATTATGAATACGAGTATCAACTAATATTTCTAATTAACTATTTGTTAAAGCCTAGGAGCCATCTGCGACCAACAGCAGTAGTCAGAAAGTTCAGAAGTAATTACTGTTCATTTGGTTATACTTATTATGATAAAATGAAGTTTAAAACTTACCAGGAAAGTTTTCTAGATAGATGACTGGTCATCCCTGAATCTGAAACAAAAATATGGTTTTATTAAATACGAGCGAAAAGCGTTAAAAGAATAAAGACTCAAATAGGTAACAAATATATGATTGAAGACGAAATAAGCTCGTCTTTCATTTCTAACCTGGGGGTTTACCGCAATCTCTTAAAACAGTATTGTTTTAATGATACGTCAGCTTTTTGTACCAGAAAAGCCGAAGTAATATTGTTGTAACACTGTTTTAAGAGATGGCGGTAACCCCCCTGGACATATTGTCTGGCAGTGTAAACTTGCAAAAGTCCAAAACTCAATCCCACCATAATTGTAATAAAAAAGTTTAATGAAATATGTGAAAGCTATTTTACAATTAATTAAAAAAGAAACATTTTGATATGTCATAAATTGGTGATAAATATAAGACTTTAACTGAACATAAAAGGTTAAGAGTTCACAGCATAGATATAAAATTAGCACGCATCCTAGGTATATCTGTAGTTCACAGATTGGCAAATAATTTTCTTATATTTTTGTATATAAATAATAATGCTTTCAACTAGAAATATGTAATCGCATTTTTCTTTTATCTTTACGAAAAGCAATTCCTGTTTTTGTTTATCATTTCGATTTTTGCAACATTGTACTATGCAAGCCAAGTTCTTTTCAGTTTTCTTTTCTTGGCTATGTTGACAGACACGGCCCAAATGTCTTAATATTAGTTGCTTTGCCTTACAAACACTGGCCGAATTTTGACACACTTTTGTAGTCAATGATAATCCATCCGTTTTTTTATACATCCATGCAACTATACAAATGCGATGCAACGTTTCCCGACAGCGGGCTTACCCTAAAAGTTAGGATACAGTCGATTCGGACAGGTCGGTGATCCGAAATTGTCGAGCGTTCGTCCATTATGCATCGGATCCCGCCACAAATTTCAGATGCTCACTATTTATAGTAAGTATATATACAGTTTTGACTAAATGTCTAATGGAAGTATGGGCAATGACAGAGGATGAAATAGTTCACGACAGCAGATGTCTGCTCCCCATATAGCTGAAGCAACGTACGACGCTATATCCAAATTACTTACTAAGTAATATTAAGGGCTCGATGGCGCTGATGTTAGTCGCTACACGTTATATTTACGATCGTGAAGTCTAGCAATTACCGCTACCTTCGATGTGTTCGAAGTGAGAAACGCCGTGCTTTTCGAAAAGCACGTGGAGCCGTAAGTCTCGCCCGTACCTTAGGTATTAGTTGTAGTAATTGTATTTAGGAAAATTGTACAATATAAGCAGGTCTGCCGAGAATATTAAGCTACTTAATATGTAGAACGTATAATCATTGAAGGCATATAAATAATTATAAAGGCGCTTGGATATGAAATGCACAATTGCGTCTCTATTTCTAAATAGTATTTCAACAACATGATGTTAAGAATAGTTTCCCAATATCAAAGAGGTTACATGTTTTAGGTGGACGGTCAGGACGCTCACCTGATGGTAAGTGATACGCCTTACCATGACAGAGCGGCATTGAAGGAGACCAACAACTGCTAGACAGTTATTACACTCCGTCAATGCCGCACTGCGCCCGACACCCGAGACGACAGATGTTAGGTCACTTATACCCAGTAATTTCACTAGCTACAGTGCCCTCATCCAACACAAAAGTGCATAACATTCATGTTTCACGGGCCGATGTCTGGCACTGCGGTGGTACCTACCTAGACGACTTAGTATCGAGTCTGCGATACAATATATTACTTCACCTATTCTGGTACAAAAATGCTGACGTATCATATTAGCAATACCGTTTTAAGAGATGGCGGTTACCACCTAGATTTCAATTAGGAAAACATAATTAAAGCTAATAAGCTAAAGCCAAACAAATAACAAATCTATTGAGTGAATCACACAGTGACAACTTGCAAATAGTTGTATAATTAGACATAACGCAACAATTGCGCATCATGGCGTCATAGAAGCTGTTCCACTGTTGTATAGAGCCACAATTCTCCTAATTCATTTGACATTACGAATTTTGACACTTTAGAATCCAACTGTTATTTGGTATTCCAGTACCACTTTAATGTTAATGGTTATAATAAGTAATTAAATAGTAAAATGAATTGTCCAATGGTGTCTTCCAATCAATCTATTACATATAAATACAATTGGAGTGTCCGTTCGTAATATTGAAATTTCATTATTTTCTTCATGCATATGAATATACATACGGTGAATATACCAAAAACAATTTTAAAATGTTCGTCTGTTTGTTCCGGGTTATCTCTGAACCTGGCTGGATGGATTTGGACAGGACTTTTATGGCATGTAATAAGGAAAAACATAGGCTACTTTTATCTTAGACAATACTTTTTATTTTGGTAAAAGAAATCAATGTTTCACATTTAACTGCGGGAGAATATCGTAAAAAGCGGGTAACACCGCAGGTTACAGCTAGTCTAGTACAAAACAAAACAAATGAGTGCAAAACTTTACTATTGAGACTCTAGAACTATACTATAAGAACATTTTAAAATAAGCAGAATTGAAGCTCTGTTTGCCGGAACGCACCCACGCGGTTTCACCAACAAAGGAGTCGATCAAACACATTAAAGTGACAGGCGAAGACAAAAGTGCTGGCGAGAAATGAGTTATGGCATACCAAAGCTTTTAGCAAGGTGAATAGCAAATCTTATATTCAAGTCAAGTCATCGTTATTATAGATTTTTGATGGTTGCAAAAATGTATTCTCATTGCCGGTATATCTAAATACTTAAACATACCATCCAATGTAGAGTACGAGCGAGAGAGTAAACATTTACTGATATTTATCTCGAGCATATTTATCTCGGTGAGAATATAATATAAATATATTACTACTTGCATTTCTAGTAGAGCAAGGTGCGACCTACTTACCGCCGATGCTTATCACCAAGCGCAATGGTCGCTTAACACAAGCCTTTCAATAAAAAGGCTATATGAGAATATTTCGCAAATAGAAACATTCAATGCAACATAAAACATTAAGAAAACAAAAGGAAATCTTCTAATAATTACTATAAAATTTGTCAATGAATCTCTATGTTTATTTGGGCAATATACTATGACTTCACGGAAAACCAGTTCCAAAACATTTACAAGTAACTATCAAACATCCTTTAAATAAAAAGCCAAACAGATAACGCTTTTCCGTCTGCAATTATTCGCCAGCATTCAAGTCAAACAGATAACATCAGTTACGCAAGAAAATAATAGTGGTTAACACTTTTTGCATCGCATGTACCGCCTTAGCGAGTAAAGGCGTGGGAATACTAGAGTAAACGCCAGAGCTTACAATAGCAAATATGTGATCTTCATTAGCTGACACAATATAAAGGGCATAAAGAACTGCCAAGACTCACTTCGCAGTTCTAATACGGGTTCTGTCTATCTGAAAAATACCTATACTATGATTTATATGCCTAAAATTTCTTTAAGACTAATCTTTGTTCATTATTTCTAACATGGTGGTTATGTGGAGGAATCTCGAACACAAACATTTCTTTTAAAAAGTCGTAAGACTCTTTTTTGTTCAGATAATATACATTGACCCTTAATGGTACTAACGCAATAAAAAGTTCATGTACTAAAATGTGTTATTTATAAACAAGGTCATGATACTTCACGTCATTTTAATGCATGTATTGTTAACACTAATGCCAATAATTTAATTTGTCTCATAAATAAAATACGAGATACAATGTATATCGTAAACAAAAAGCAAGCAAAATAACAGAAAGCAGTTTTCTGAAAAAGTTATCAACTGAACAACTATAAGCATTAAATTTTTATCTATTAAAACAAACAAAACAACACGTAAACTAGTAATAAATTAGTGAGCAACCTATATTTATGATTAACAAGATTAAAAAAAAGTGTGCTAATATCTACCCGACAACGACTTCTTGCAAGAGTTAGCGAAACATGTTTTGACTAATATACTGTGGAGAAGGCCTGTGCCCTGCAGAGGTACTTTATAGGCTGATTAAAATCTAGAAATAAAAACAATCAAAATTGCTTATTTGAACTTAAATTTAACGGAACTCCAAAAGTTGCACAATGCTCGTGCCAGCAAAAAGGTGACAAAGTACCCCCCAACTAGGTCTTTGTTGTGGGAATGATGCGATTAAGTCGGAGATATCATTTTTATGCCGCTCTATGACTCGAAAGGCTTTTGATAACGCTGTAAAAATGTTACGAGCGAACACTGACAATAGTTTGAGAAACAAATGGTTGTAACACAGACTTGTGCTTGATTCGATTTTAAGACTTACTGCTTTGTGTTTGAAACCAGTTCATGACAGCCCGTGAGATTGAGGCTAGACAATAAATAAAAGGTTTATATTTGATTATTTGTATGGTTAGTTTGTATAAAGAATTGATGGTAATACAGTTATGAACAGAACCGATGACATACTTATGAACAATGAACATTTATGTTTGAACTAAATTTTAGTGTTGTTAATCTGTTCGAATCGTCCAATAACATTCAACATTGTATCAAGTTAGTAAAATGTGCCATAACTATGTTTTCTTTAAAATTAATACTTTGCAACAAAGTAAAAGTACACATTAAAGCACATAAAACGAACAATAGCGGTAACAATGCAGTTTACAATCTCGTCAATACCTAATAATCAATGACGTCTCATTGATTATTAGGAATTGTACCTGACTAATACCTAAACGATAAGTAGCAGAATAGCGGCCCAAGGGTCAAAGAACAAATAAAATGAGTAAATCACAAAAAACCTCAATAAGCTGAAACCAATATCACAATGCGGTAGACCGTTACAAAATCGGGCATTAGCAATGAAAATGAAGCGGGTGTCGTATTAGAATTAAGCCGGGACCACACACAATCGTTTGCCCGCGTTAATTACACCGGTGTCATTGTCTAAGTGCATGCAAATTACTAATGCAAACGAAGTTAGACGATGGTTTATTATGGTGAAACGCGCGCAAGGGTATGCGGCTGGTGAATGTAAGAAATTAGACTCCGAAGATGTTATGAAAAGCAACATAGAGGAATAAATATCAAGAAGATTACATTCAATCCGATTTTGGGTATAAATATTTAGCTCTATCTATACTTGCAAAATATAAAAAAGAAAGAAATGCATATTACAATTTCTCTATTATCTATTCCGTAAAAGAAATTATAGTCATAAGAATATAATTAAATATTCCATCAGCAGAGCATTGCGCAATCAACTTAATAGCTGAAACAAATGAAACAATTACCACAAGCAAACAAGTTTCTCTGGATCCCTCTTCTGAGATACGTACAATTAGGAATATTCCCTTAGGAAATGCAGGTCGCACCGAGCGGAGACGGGATCGGCACGAATATAATCAAATCACACAGTTGAAAATGCAAAGGAAACTCAGAGATAACGAATGGAAATGAGAAAACAGTAGTAAAACGAAAAGTATGAAAATATTAGAAACAAATCAAACTGCATTAGTTATCCAGACATCCCTACATCGCTGCTGGATTTAGAAATAGTGAATAATTTTGCTGTAAAATTCTTCAGAAATGTCGTTGTCGAATTTTCCACAAGGAATAAAATTTAAGCAGCCTCTTGAATATTTTGCATTTTAAGAGCCATGTTATGTCTGGTACCTCAGAAACTTCTGTAACTACGTATTTCACGGATGACATATGAACAGAACGAATCAGGCCGCATCAATGTTAAATTTAATGATGCAGCAAAGACAAATTGTACATAGTCGAACATGTATAATGATGGATAAATATTGTTTGAGCTAATCAGGCGGCGAGGCAACTTTGTGATCCCGGATAAAACCGGGTGGATCCCGGTCGTCCCGGGATCCGGCCCGGACACGGGACTAATGTCGCGGCTGTCGGACAAATAGTCCGCCGGATTACCGGCGCCTTGATTAACTAAGCTAAGTGGTGTTGTTTGCTGCTGTTTTGTTATGCACCCCTAGTACTTTCTGTTGTGGGATTGGGTGATTTGTCTCTCTTTACCTACTTTATTTGTACGAGTTGCCAAGCTTGTATCAACAAATACAAGCTTAATGGAGTTAAATGTTATTTGCAAGACGCTTGGCATAAATCGGAATGTATTAGTGCCACGTGTCGACTCAACACGTGTATGCCAAATTTACAGATGAAATTGCTATTTCATTAGAATTATTGTATTTCGCATGTGAACTTAGGAGGAGCATGTGAAATTACTCATTTTGTTGAAATAACGTTGAGCTATATTACTTATCATTTCCGTTATACATGCCACTCAAGGTGAGTCAGTGATACTAATTCCGACTTACGTGCGTGCTAAATGGATATCCAATATGAGGTTATCATTTTGCAGCTGAGCAAATGGAGTCATGTTTGCCACGTTTGCTGTACAATCAAACTTGACTGTACTACTTAGTTAACCTGAACTTATGTTCCTTGTGCTCGCTTTAATTGTTAGTTCAATATTCTGCGAAACCTAAGTTTGACAAGACTTTCAACTCTGCTGTTGTCAGGTCTGCTTTAGTCTAAGCCTAAATTAGCTAAAGTTACCTCACCTTATTCGCATTATTTGCTCTGTTTGCTATCTCGCCTTCACGTTCATTAGTTATGATTCATTCCGCGGTTGACCGGTGCGGATGTGTGTAATCTCAGATACGGGCAATTTAATGGGTCGAATTAAATGAAGCGGGCGGACGAAGGAGACCTTAGCTGGAGCCCTTTATTGCTACGTGGAACTTTGCAGATTTAGCAGTTTGGTTTGCAGAATGTACATCGTAGTATTTATTATATCAAAATGTCCATAGGTATATTTAAGCTAAATATAACAAAAACATAACACCATTACATTTACCAATCAGATGATCCGTTTACTCGTTTAAAAAAAAAACTTTTTGTGAAGTGAGCTATCACCGTTACAAATACACCAAAAACCGAAAGGAAATATCAGTATTAAATTTCCAAAATGATGCTTAAGTAGTCTTAATTTTTGACATTGCTACGTTCAATATTATAACGATTTAAAAAAAAAGATAGATACTGACTGATCACATACTTTATAAAAAATAACGAAGTTATTTCAACTATTCTATTAACAACCCTGCAATGCAATCAATTTAATCTCGAACAATAATAAAAAAGACAAAAAAACAATGAAAGTGTATATGGAAATCAACTCCACTCACGCTTTATATGTTTTATCCAAAGAAAGCTATTTCATTATTTGGTTGTAAGCAAATTCATTATGTATTCAGAGGGGCTTAATTCGGAACGGCTTAATTCCGTGAAAGTATCATTTCAAACGTTTAGTGGTAATAAATTCTACGAACGGCAAAACGCTGAAGAGCCATTTAGATGATGTTTACCGAGACAATATTGACGTGACTAGCTCGATTGACATTTGCCTCAAACACGACCAACGTCCCATAAAATATCAATTTTTGACGGAATCGCTAACTGCATTATTGTCAGTCAATTTGACGAGTTCCAATACCGTGTAGTTTACCCTAGTGTTTGGAATGCCAGTTTTTCGACATCCCCCAATGACAGGCTTTTGTGTGTCCGCCAATCATCGCAGACGAGGGAATTTCGGTTAGCCCGGCGATTTTTGGTGAATTTTTCTAACGATTGGATCGCGAACATTGAACAAATCCATCTACATCCTTACTATAAATTCGAAAATTGATTAAAAATCGATATTTTGTTACATTTACTGTTCGAAGCCCAATGCGTGTTTTTTTTTATATTCTGCTTGCGTTGGTATCAGATGTCTACGAAACGAATACTTTGTTAACAAATTCCTTAAGTTTCTCTTCATACATACGTAACCTAAATATTAGGATATCAACATGCGTATCTCGTTGCAAGATAATAATATAATCAAAGGATGCAATGGAGGAGCCAATAGTACATAATCTGCGCTTCAAGGTATTGCGTCCGCAAAAACAATTCATTACACCGCTAAAAATGCAAGTCTCGCTTGAGAATAGAACCCAGGAAATCCGCCGGCGGTCCCGTTAGTTGCATCACTGCATCCAACGGGACAATGCACTCACTTACATGATAGTACAATTATACCACCACCGGAAAATAGAGATTGCTTCAATTTCATAATGATTGTGCATAGCAGTTAAACGACCTCTAGTTACAAATGTCGGGTATTATAATACGGATCATATTATAATGGTTGCAGTGGCCAGGGTAAAGTGACATCGGACTGTTGTTTGTATTGTATCAAACAATAGGTCAAGCTTTACTGGTTGATAAGTGAGAGACATCGTTCATATTCTTCGCTGCGTCACGACCGGCCTCCGGGTGGAGTCCAATTTAAAATTCATCCGGTAAAGTTGGGGCGAATTATACCACGTTTAATCAACGTCGAAACCAGGTTAAGATTACGGTTAGATTTCGTAGGCAATTACGTCTTGTTGCTTTGTAAATCCATGTTATTAATTGCACATCATAAATTCCGTGGGAAATGAGGAATTGCACGCAATTTGTACTGGCCTGAAAGAGTCTGCAAGTATTACAAAGTTAAAGGGATGAGTTAGACAAACACTTAAAATGAGTTATGAATACTCGGCATGAAATTATTAGTTCTCATCAACAAAGCAAGTGCATTGTAGTCTTTGACGTGGTATTTCAGGACTCCTAAAATACCATAACTACGACGAAAACGGTCCGCACTTTGTGTGGGCCAAATGCGGATTAGTAGGCATTCTACAAGTAACTTTGGGTAGTAGCCGAGAACAACGGCTTAATGTTCCTTTCTAATCACAGGGGGGACTCGAGATTAGTATAGTATAGGTCTTTTTCGTGGACAATCTGAGACTCACGGGCATAAATATCGCCATGAACAATCTAAATAGATTTTTGGCGATTACCAAATTTCTAGCATAAACATCAACTCCCTTTTGTCGTCCATAATACTCCAATGAAACCAAAAACATTATGTAATCACTAATCAATGACATTATCTTACATTACTAGTAAAAAATTCATAATACTCGAAGGTCTATACAACATTTTTTTAAATATAATGCGAATACTGTATGTAAACATGATAAACTAAAAGTACCGAAGAGGCACTCGCCTTGGGATGTACTTAATTTGACGAGCCAACGAAAGCACCTGAATCCTCCCTTGAAGCGGCAAGAGGCGTGAGGCCGCATTCGCCAGCCTATTTAAGGTACCTCATTGAATTTTATGCTTTCGACCTTCTTGTAGCCCTAAGAGATTGGGTTACCTAGAAAAGAAAAGAGAATTTATAGCCTGTATCATCTTAAAAACGACGACGGTGAAGAATTTGATTATAAATATTTTTACCCAAGCGGTGTTAACCGTCTGGTTGAATTTTAACGACTCATTTGGTATAATGCACCAAGGGTTCCGGGTTGAATCCCCGGGCAGTACAAACATTTGTGTGCATGAAAATATCTGTTTGTATTGGTCTGGGTGTTTTCTATGTATAATATGTATGTACTTACAAAAAAAAAGACATAAGTATGTTTATCAGTTGTTTAGCACCCGTAATACAAGCTTCACGTTTAACTTGGGACTGGATGGCGCTGTGTGGATGTCGGTGGATATCATTATTATTTTATTTTCTTACTCTATACCTTGAAGAAGTCTACCACTATAATTATGTCCCTGGAGAAATAAGCAAGGAGTGCTTTAGGATGTAGTATTAATTTTAGTATTCGTTTTATTAAAAATAGTAAATCTAAGCTATTATCATTAGAGGATCGTGAGAATTGAACTCGTGATGGTTCATTATGTACCGTTTTTATCACAGATTTCCCAATACAGGAGATGGGGCAAGCCGCGTTTTTAAGTGCGACAAATGTAAGCTCAACGAGCATACACTGGCTGCCAGTTTACGCTCTGTGAGACGAGTCAAGACGCACGAATATTAGAAGAAATTACCGTTTTTTCCCAAAATGCCATCCTGTGCAATTGTAACATGCCATCATCGCAATGAATCAGTAAATTTATCAAGAAATATAACTTTTCACAGGTAAGAACCGAAAAGAAATTGCGACACTGGGACTGCCTATAAACTTGGCGGCTTGTCCAGTCTAATTGTATATTCGGATGTCTGTGGTTTTTATAGTTGCTAGTAGTTTTGATAGTTTTCCAATTGATATGATATAATTGATTGCTGTACCTACAGTTCAATTGAAATATTGACAGAGTTAATTAAATTTAGAACGCTAATGAAATTATTGGTTGCCAACATGTGACGCAAACATTTCTCGGTATCACTCGTTCGCTGAGAGAAAATCAATTAAGAGCTATTACTCGAAGGCTAGATTCGAGTACCATGTCATCAGTAAAGCTAGAGAAGTCAAGACCTAGACCTGGTTTTCAGTGAACCTATAAGTACCAGTATACAAATTTCCTCTAAAAAGATTTGCAAAGATCTCCATTAGCGGAGCGTTTAAATTAAACATCAAAACGTAAAAGCTAACGAGGCCCCGAATAGAACGTAAACGTATCTTTCCAGATCAGATTTTTAGCTTAAATTCAACGGTAATTAATGGCCTCGAAAAGGTTTAGTTTTTAGCAAGTCTCGGCCTCACATTAAACAGATTGATGCCCGACGGCTCGGCGAAGTGTTGCCACCTTAGCCCTTTTGTAGCTAGATCAAGCACTTTTTAGTATAGGTGAACTCCTTTTTCAACGATTTAGCAATAGCAAACCCGAAAAGCATTTTTTTATAGGATAGGGGCAAACGAGCAGACAGATCACCTGATGGAAAGTGAATACCGCCGCCCATGGACATTTGCAACACCAAAGGAGCTACAAAATGCGTTGCCGGCCGGCAATGTAGCTCTTGTTCACTGTCTTGAAATATTAGCCAATGTGATGTTCGACATACTACAAGTATTTTTTGCATTTCATCGGTCATGATGACCTTTTTTTAGCAAAAAAAAACGGCTTCAAGATATGATTATTTCAGCATTTGTAGGACATAAAATCTTTTGACGCTCAATCTAGCCCTTTTAGCCCTTTTTGGCATCCCAAAAAGCTCTTTTTCTAAAACGTAGGTGGCAACACTGGTTCGGCGAAGTACCACTTAGTAAAATTAAAACATTTAATTTTGTACGTACGGCGACGGAGCCGAAAGCTTTTGAGTGTTGGCCCATTTGACTGTTGATTCGGAACTCTGAGTTGAAACACGTCTCGATTTCTATGGTTAGGGTTATTACTATATTTGCAAATTCAACCATTAAACGGTTTCCGTGGTTTGAAAGTTGGGTCTGATCACTGCGTATTCTGCAGGTCGTGGTTTCTAATTAATAATAAACCCATAATACAGGCTTCACGCTTCATTTGGCCTAGATGGCGATGTGTGAATGTCAGTGAATATATTTATCTATTCCGCAAATAATTCATATAGTCATACAGTTTTCCTACTTTGTTTAGAACATTGCACGTTGGATCACGCGATTGTATGAAAGGAATGAGATTCCTTGCTTCGGACGTTATGCTGTTGTAACCCCTAATTGCTGAGTGTCTTGAGTTGTATAAACTCGACGGCAGTCCTGGATTAACCCTTAAGCAAATTAAGCACTAGCTTAGGCCCACGTCCAGGGGCCCCGAAAGCACACAAAAGATGAACAGAAGTTTACTGGGAAATCATCAGTGAATGCCGAAAAAGCGCAAGGCGCATTTTTTTTGTTGTAAATAATTAAATATAGGTACTTTGTTTTGTTTTTGTGGCACCTACTCCACTTCCAAGGTACGTTTAATATATTTTCATCTTATTTTACTAAAGTTTTTCATAGTAACCTATGGCGCACTGCGATTATGTTCGGTGAAAATAATTTCATTGCAAAATCGACTTGCGTTTTTTTCGCAGTGCGCGGTTGAGTATGTTACTTGTTTTTTTTTAATCGTGTAGGTTTTTTTAAAGACAAATTCTTGTTCTTTTCTTAGCGAGTGGATGACCCACAAGTCCCTGTTTCAGAGTTTTGAACCGCTTCACGGCCTTTGACGCGTTTTGATTACGACAATTCGAAGGCGGTCGGGACCGACGGCTAACGTGCCCTCCGAAGCACGAATCGTCTTTCTTTTAGGAGAACACAGGTGATATAGCCTGCAATGTCCTAACCTAATGACAAAACTAACACTCACAAAGTGAAAAATCATTACCTATGTTGTCAACTACTGCGCTATGCTACTATTCCTGTTGACATACTGACAGGGGGGCCACAAGTGTGGATTGCTTAGGGTCCCGAGTAGTCTTAATCCGGCACTGCTTCGACGGTGAGGCAAACATTGAACTATAGACTTGAAATCTATTAAATAAAATTAGAATTACATTAACATTTATGTGTCAATCACTAAGACCTAAGATACCGTCAACAATATTGACCTTAGAACGTAC
>PQWD01004625.1:0-96225 GCA_019425675.1 Leucinodes orbonalis | reverse complement strand
TGTACCCGCTTTAGGATGATGGACTCTATCCAGTACCCAGAGTAACGATTACCCCTCATCCTACAAAGATGTTGTTCATTGTCCGAGATTAGTTAGCCGAACATGATTACAAGCCTGACAACAGTTGATATTGATGAATTATATAAGCTTCCTCTGGAAATAAGTTAGTACTTATGAAACTTCTCATCGGTATACGGTATTGCAACAAGACAATAACCATAATTTACAGGTGTGGAATTCATAATCAACGAAAAACAAACCTAACCAAATAACAGTTAACACCCCAAAAAAAAAAACATAATCAATAACGTAAAAAGGAATTAATGTTGTAAATAACTATTAGCGTCACATGCTTAGTTTTACGCGAGGTTGTGTAGATTGCCGACTCAACGCCAACCCTTGAATCTCTTCGTAGGCGTGTGCAGGTTTCCTCCCGATTTTTCCTTCACCAGAAGAGCTTCGGGTAAACGTACATAATCTAAAAATACATTGGTACGTGGCGGGCGTGAGCCTGCATCCTCCAGATCAGAAAGCAACAGTTCACAGCAATCAGAAACCAACGCTTATAAGTATACAAAAACATAATATTTACTGACATCAACTACGCTCTTTTAAGACCGCTGCCCGTTGACAAATAAACCCTTTGTAGTTAAAACACTGTATCCACTGCCATTTCAAATTCTAAACACGGAGTTTTTGGTCAAAGCTTTGAAACAAACAGCCAAAGTGCAGTTAGAAAAGTTCGATACTAAAGGAGATGGCGACACTTTTTGTCGCCGTTGCTTTTATTGCTTTCTTTTCTTAAATGTATCATTACGGAAAACCTGGGGAATTTAGATTTTTGTGCGTCTATCTACGGCAGTGTGCCAGCTATGTGCTTCAGGACTTGAAAAAAGGCTAATAGCAGCCAGTATTTTTTTGTGGATATGGTGTTCAAGTTCGGAATTATAAACCCACTCAACTGTGTATTATCTAAAATTCTGATCTAATCTCAAAAGAGGGTTAACCGAGGCATAACACATTTTATTGTTTTAGAAATACAATTTATTAAACATATAAAGGACATACAAATTCAGACAAATCTCAAGGCATAGGACCTATTAAAAAAGAAAATTAGTACTTTTTGATCGCGTAAGTTAGTACGTACCAAGTGTTATCCACATTTTTTCGAGAAATAATGGTCGTTATCGACGCTCATTAACGGGTAAGAAACATCGTGAAGAAACGCTGCGCACGCCCTGCGAAAGATTAAAGGTGTTTTTCGTGAAGTCGTTTAACCCGCACTGGGCCCGCGAGTGCACGACTAAGGCCTAAAAACACCCACTACGGGTAGGCTCGTGCCCCTTGGTGGGACGTTTAATGAGCTGATGCTGAAATTAGCAGCAGATATATCCAACACCATTAAAAGATTTTCTATTGCGCCGGACGGTTCCGACGTTAAATGAAAGAAAGTAGATAGACGATACAAATTCTGATAGCTAAATAAGGAGGTTTGGACGATGGCATTATTAATCAATATAAATATTCCTTTGTAGGTAAAAGGCAAAATCTGAAGGTAATCTATACAATATTACAAGTCATATTAAAAAGAGTAATTTCTTGCTAGCTCTTCTCGAAGATGCCTACTATTTCACAGTCGTCTCAGATCGCATTCATTCTGATAGCGAAATAGAATTATGGCTCGTAAATCTGTAACCGTATCGTGTAAATAATTTTAAAGTTCCCGCTGGATTTGAGCTACCCTAAAGTTTCCCAATTTATATACATATTTTAAACCTGACCGTTGAAACTAAGGCCATGTTTACATCGAACTTTCCATAGAGGAATTCCTGATATGCATGAAATATTAAAGGGTTATATTTAGCAGACTAATGTTTCTCGTCACGTCTAATTTTGAATAGAAAGCAATCAATTTTTTGATGTGTATCTGTAAGGATTTGAAAAATATATGTGTCGCGCTGCTCTCGTATTTTTCTTTCAACTAATCTCCTTTTAAGCTATAACAAAATAAACAGAGGCTCACTATTCAATACTTATTGATATCAAATTAATAGACTTCATCATTTTATTGTTTAAGACATCAACTTTTATTTAGATGTTTTCTATGCTTAAGCTATGATTATGTTCCCATACCTAACTGTGGAAAGTAGGTATGAAGTACCCATAGCTACGAAGATGACGAAGTTTATATGGAAGGGATTCCTAAAATGTATCCATAATTTATTCTTAAATCTTGTATGTAGAAGTACATCGTTTGTTAGAAGGCCTCTGAAGAACTGTGATACTTAAAAGTCATCTGTAATCCATTTCAAAATTATGTTTTCGTATCTACATCATATGAAATTCAATAAACGTATTAAAACCAAACGCGTCATGAATTTCAGGTACCATGACATTGTAATTTTAAGACATAAAAGGCATATTATACATTCCGGAGTATCACTTAACTTATTTTTGTATGGAAATGGTTTGAAATCGTAATGATCTCCTTGGAGCATCGACTGTGGTGAATATAAAGCAGGAGCCAGATTCAGAATTGCTGCGAGCACTTTAATTTGCATTTTACAGAGTAAAGGCGGTTTATTTTCAGAACGTCCATGTAAATACTTGTGTTTGCTTGTTGCTGATTATATACGTGAATGTAGATTAATCAAGTTTGAGATAAACAATGAATTAAAATTAAGCCGCTTTAAATTTTGTTGAGACTTACGTTGGCGAACAATACAAAACTTCACGGGAACGAGGTAAGTATACGACCTGGCGTCCTTCAAAATGAAAGCGTATTCTCACTTAAAAGGCCTGCAACGCATATTCTTGCCCTGGATTGCAAGTACAGGATACAGATCATTTACCATCAGAATGACCGTCTGCTCGTTTGGCCCCTATAAACATTAAAAAGAGCCAAGTTGCAATAGCAAGGATTTGAACCTCAGCCCTCCGGTAGGAAGGCGACAGTCCACACCACTGAGCCACCGACGCTCTTATTACGTTTAATTGCAATATATTTTCTACGAAATTAATTTTGTAGTAAGACCATGATCTCAAAGTTTCAGTAAATAGTCTTCAACTTCCTTCGTGGTTTAATTCGCTAAGCTTTGGATTGAGATCCGGCGTTGTGAGTTCAAATCCTACAGGAAGACCGCACAGTGAAAGTCATACAGTGCACCTGATGATGCAATAGTCTCCAGGGCCTTTTCAGAATATCAACGCTTCCGTGATAAAATTTATTTGTCACGGCAGCTAATACTGAGACTGGGCCCATTTAGTCACATCTGTATAATTATCTTTTTTTTCCGTATTGTTTGTATTAAATTTCTTTATGTTCTGTGTTTTTTTTCTTCCTTTGTCTGTCCACGTAAACCTGTAAACTTTTGTTTTTATTTTAATATCTTCGTAAAAGTTGTAGATTATACCTGCTTGTTCTACCCCTAATGACTCATCCCAAGTATTCGAAATTCATCGACTACCTAACTCCTTAATCAGGTCATCGTCAGCATAAGCCGGTTTTTCCTTTACGTGGATGCCACAGGAGGACCTTTTCGTCCCATTAGTCATCGGTTCTACGCACTACTTTAACTTGCTAACTCTGCGAGCTATGTTAGTCACTTTAGTTATTCTACGGATAAGTTTTTAACCTTTTGGCGTAGGAAACTAACATAGTCAGAGGACTATGTTGAGACAGCACGTATTTATATTCAAGAAGACACAAAAACATTGCATTCAATCAATTGGTTTCCAACTCAACAATAATACTGGATTACTTGAATAAAAGTATATCAAGTTTCTGTCACCCGTCGAGTCCATTATGATATTGAATCTCTTTGATAAAAATATTATCGCCCCATGGAAGCATTTCTCGCAAAAAAAGAAGAAAAGATAAGAGCATTTTTTACTATCGTTTATTATATTAAAGGAACAATAACCATCTATCATGAGTATTTTATAACTGGGTCAGTAAATATCCGAAAGAAATATTTTTTGCACAGTGGGTACCATTCATCATTCCTGACGGCCAATTTTCTTCAGTTAATGTAATTTTGTCACGTTTGAACTTTGGTTGCTACAGTACTGTGTATGAAGATTTTGCTATGTTTTCAAAGCCCCTTGGGTGCTCTGAACTTCGTATGTTTTTGGTTTTTTTTTTTCCAGTGCGTGTTCATACTTTTCATAGTATTGGTAAATCAAAACATTTTTTAAACCTATCGTAAGTTGCTAACGATGCTACACCCATTGAAAGCTAGGAATTCACACTAAATTGGATAATAATTGTACGTGACGCCAATAGATTTTGATACCTATCGAAGGCACCTGTTGTTGAAGCTAAAATCTGAAACGAACCTATAACTCCATTTTGTAGCTTTTTAAAGCTTTTTCTATTTAATCCCTTCCTTTCAATTGAGGATCTATATCATTCCACTGAAAAAGTCCCGTTCATCACAATAATAAGGTGGTACTAATATTTTTTCTTGGAAAATTATATTAAAATGTTACGTTAAATGTACCTATCATAGTTTTAGGTTTGATTCTGTTAGTACATACATAAATAAGACCTTTGAGATATTATTGCCAAAGTTTTTTGGCTGGAAAATACAGAACAAATAAAAATGTTTAACAACGGACTCTTCATGACAAAGTCCTAAACCCACTGTACCTAATTAATTTAGGGTAAAAAATCAATTTACGGCCAGATATAGCTACATTGTTGACTGTCCCAAGTCAGGCCGGGACAAGGACGATGCGGGTCGTTGCTAATAAAATTAAGGCTATTGTTTGCGATGGTAACATCGTTACGGAAGTAATATCAGTACGCGGCGTACACGCCTTTAATGGCGTCGCGCCAATTTATTGGGTTACCCGATGATGTGACGATGTTGACGCAAAAACAATATGCTCGTTCGCAAGCGCACAAATATGTTAAGTGTCACACGAATGCCACAGATAATATGACGTTTGACACTCCAAGAATGTATGGTGCGTGGATATGGTGTGTCTATGTTAATTGTGCTATCATTTTACATGCAAATAAAATAATTACATATTTGATCTATTACTCGGAATTTTATTGAATGAGTATCAAGTTCCATGACATAATAATAAGAAGAAAATATGTATGTATAAAATAAGTTAAGTGTTTAGCCTATAGTTTATTAATATTAACAAAAGGTTGGGTTTGACAAAATTTTTATTTGGGTATTTAGTGATGCGAGGAATATTCAAAAAATATGTTATCATGCAGCAACATACTTAACTGGTATTTTCCTTAAACCTTTTTTTAAATTAACTATTTATTTTACGAAAATTTAATCGAATCTGTTTTAAAGTTAAAATTTCCAAATATGAAAACAAAAACAGTTTAACCCAATACTTTGTTTCTGAATAAATTCAAGCGTTTCAAAACTCGTATTAATTCAACGCGCGGAGGTCGTCAAATCGTTGCCGAGTACTCTTTAAAATTGCCCCTAATATGACAGATATTACGTCCACGTGGGCAAAAACGGTTTCAGTTGGTCCGTAATAGGATTACGGGATTTTATTACTTGCTGCAGAAATATCGTTAGGAAGGCAATTTTGGCGTCAGATATTGGCTATTAGCGCGTGTGGTAATGCCTCCTCGATATTCATGTCGCTATAACGATCTAAACTTGAGCATATTTCTGGGCTCGCCGACGCTAAAGCGGTGGAATTAAGGATAATGTAGAATCTGGAACAACAATCCCGGTTAATAACAGTTTTGTTTTGGAAATTTTGAACGTAGGTGATAAAATTGAGGGGCAATATTGACGCTATAGTCGACAAATTAACTGAAATATGATATATTGGTTTTATTAAAAGCTACCCTACTTAGCTTTGGGAGTAGT
Organism: Leucinodes orbonalis; assembly: GCA_019425675.1. Taxonomy (NCBI): domain Eukaryota; kingdom Metazoa; phylum Arthropoda; class Insecta; order Lepidoptera; family Crambidae; genus Leucinodes; species Leucinodes orbonalis. The sequence continues at coordinate 90,367 of PQWD01004625.1, read as the reverse complement.
TCGGTGTAGTATTGGACCAAATGTTATTAAGAGTTTGCTAACAAATAAACTTAACGTTTTCAGTTATCGATATTCATAGCTCAATAGAATACTCTAAAAATAACATAGGGACGCATTTATTTATTTTAAAATTTATTTATTTCAAATCGCTTCTAATATTTTTATTTCTGCTTGTATAGGGCCCTAGAAAGCGTCTGATCTAACGACAACTTGCGATATACGTGACTGACTCTCTAACAACTTCAACTTGATGATCCCAGGAGCTGGCTAGAATAGGTATATATATACGTTGAATAATTATTATTATTCAACGTAAAATAGAATGGAGGAAAAGTATTTATTGATAAAATTGGTAGGTGCTAGCTTATTGCTTAGTTAGTAGAATAGTATCATAATTAGCTGTTTTAGTCTCTGCCTCTTTACAAAGCGGTCGATTAACTGGTTAAACACTTTCCTAACCATATTTGAAACTTAATAATACCCTAAATGAAATTCGGAGAGAATGTCCCTCGAGTTATTGCGCGCGAAAGTGGCCTAATTGAATTTGTACCTTGCCCTAACGAGGTAACCTCACTTATCCGAGAAAACTTACCGAGTTATTTTATATTGTAAAATTGTGACTACCATTGATCACGACTGAGGCCAAGTTCCTATCTCATTAACTTCGTAATTAAGAACGGGAGACGTGATCAATTTACTAATTTCAGGGTCGAACGACGAGAACAGATAATTAACGATAAATATTTTTGATACATGACCTGTTTTCTGTAGCATTTTTAGCTACAGGTATTTATTTTACAAAATGGATAACAGTGTTTTGGTAAGTAAGTATTGGAAAAATATCCCAGGAAAAAAACATTAGATGAATAGAATGTTTAAATTTATCAGACAAATTTTACAAGGAGTTGTAAATTTTACAAAGTTAAAGTAGTTTAGCAATGACAAACTCGCAGCCTGATTTTTTAAATAATTATAAATCACTACTGAAACGTTCAATAAATAAATATCCACATGTGGATAGCATCACATAGTGCCATATGAGAACAAGTGAATTATGGAAACAAAACGAACATAACATCGTTTAGGTAGACGATTAATACATTTGGTTAAAATCAATATTGGAGTCATAGATATCGCGCTAATTCTAAATCATTGATTGGAGTATGAATCCCGCGAAATGATTATCTAGTGAAAGTCATTTTGTGCTATTTTTCATAGTTTAATTAGAACATTAGAGGATGATCAGGAGGACGATCTACTCTCTAAAATGAAAGATGATTCCGTTATTTAAGAAGACCGCTTTAAGCCGTCGGCCCTGGCTTTTTTCTTAAGATGGTAGTCGTCTGCCTCGCATTAAATTGCCTGGTGGGCTACGATCCAATCTTCTCATAGCTCTGCTGTGCGGGTAGGCCGGTGCCCCGAAAGGTACGTTATAGGGTGTTGACATAAAATCAATATTTACAAATACGCGTATTATGTACATTATACAATTACAGTTAAGGCAAGATAGAAACAAACAGGAAGATATTATATATATTTTCTGAACAGTCAGTTGGAAAATTGATATTTACTATTCTTTAATAAAAATCTAATGTTGGAGTAAAGTGACTTTTTAATCTCGGAAAAAATAAATCTTCTGGAATGAACTTCGAGATCACTTTTAATTAACTCGCTAAAAGGTTGTTTTCCAGTGCTTACGTCGTCTCTCCGAGATGGGAACATAGATTATGAGGCAATTAAGCTATTTACTTTTTCCTTAAAGTTTTACTGCAGTCAACTGGAAAAGTGAGTTAGGTATTAATAATGTTACAAACTTAATATTGTTTAGTTTTCTACTTTAAAAAATGATCTATTTACAATCATCATCATCATCAGTTCATTAAACGTCCCCACCGAGGGGCACGAGCCTACCCGTATAAGGTGATTAGGCCTTAGTCGTTCACGCGGGCCCACACGTCCCCGATTGGACGACTTCACACACAACCTTCGAATCTCTTCGCAGGCTTGCATGAAGATTTCCTCACGATGCTTTCCTTCACCGTAAGAGCGTCGGATAACGTACATATATTTTCGAAAATTCGAAAATACTAGTCGGGATTTGAACCTCAGCCCTCCCGGTAGGAAGGCGACAGTCCACACCATTGAGCCACCGACGCTCTTAACAACACGCTCTGTTCACAATAAAATAAGTTTTTTATTAAAATATTTTAGATTTACGCTGATATTAATTATGGCAATTGGCTTTTATTTTGTCTTGTATTAACAGTTCCTTAAACATGTCTTTTTAGTTATCACAAGCAACCGAAATACAGTTTATTTTAGTAGTATAAATATATTGCTTAGATGTCCTGCCTCCAGTTTGTAAATTGAATAACTTTCCAATTCCCTATATAATAAGTCTATTTTAGAACGAAAACTGGGAACGATCGGCGGGCCAATTAGTGAGGTGCGTTCAAATCTGTCGGGGGTTTCATTCCGGTGTTTTAATCGCACTACCATTGCCATTGACTAAAAGATTTGAATATCCCTTTATGGTAAGTTAAGACTTATAGTTAAATGATTTGTATATTTTTTATTTGCATTTAGACTTAAATTACAGCCATGTATATGCCAAAATCGATACAATGTATATGATTTATAAGCTCCGGAGTTGAAATAAAACTCTTAACTCGAACGGAGGTCAATATTTGATTGATATCATTGGCCCTAGGTCAAAACAGAACAAGCAAATTATTTTACTGTCAACGACATCTATTAAACCTATTCGACATTTAAGAAAACAAAGCTTTGTTTTCAGAGCATCCAGTTTTATCTTAGACAGTTGAACTATGATACAAAATTACTGGCATATATTAACTAGGTCTGGTATAACCTGGTAAAGGTGGCGGGTAGTAAATGGTGTAAGGAATCGGTCGGCGTAGAAACCATAAGGGGAGGTCTTTGTTCAGCAGTGAACATTTTAGGCTGTAATGATGATGATGATTCCCCATTTTATTTTTATACACATTATAAGACAGTTTAAGGCTTGACAAATACTACCACCTCAAATCCACCCCACACTTTTTGCGAGTGCCCGTAAATGCTGGCTTCGGGGCAAATAAATTATTTTCTAATAAAACACCCTAAATTATATAGTAAGTTAGCTTCTTCTTTATTTTTGTAAAAATAATAACTATAATGTTATATGAAGCAAAAAAACTGCAATGGTACCTAGAGTTTGTGCAAATATATTAGTTTCAGATTTTTTTTCAGCCTTTCTTGCAGCTCGAAGTTTATCGCGGGAAAAACCTTACAAACAACTGTAGTAACCTATTAAAATTTGTAGCAAAAATTGTCCCGTCTTTAACCACTTCTCCTCGAAATTTAAAATCTAAATTTTCAAAAACCTACCATTTCGAACAATATGAACCCTCTGAGGTTTCATATTCAATGACAACAGTACTTGTTTTGTAAACTTTTGGTCCCAGTGCAATGATTATGTGGACGGCCCCACGCCGCCAATACTCGTGTCCCAGTAATTGCTGTGTGAATTTTGGGACAATACCTCGCTCCAATCAGTTATGTTAATGAACCGAACGTATCGATAGTCGTCCGGATTTTCCATGAAACAGAGTTAGATATAAGTAACTAGGTTTGTCGTAGGCCGTAATAAGCAAATTAGATAAGCATATTGATAGTTTCTGGGAAAATTGGTACCTATATATACCTGTAGCATGTTTTAACTCTTCTAAATTATTACAAGTTTATTTCTATTTTAAGTTTTAACCTACGAATCTCTATATTATTATACTTGTCGGAGTGATTTTGAGATAATGGTTTGTAATAGTGCTTTTTATACTTTCAAGCAAGATATTGAAAATATGCCTAAACCATAAAAAATAAAATTTCAGCAAACTTTCCTTCAGTGAATATACTGTTTTAATTAGGATCATTATTCTTCTTTAATATATTAATTTACATTAATATGAATTCAAGTATTGATATTTGTAGTCGAAGCTTCGTTCAACTAGAATCTATTTCACTATGACTATCTACTTGACACCAAATAAGTTTTAACATATATTAGAGATAATAAACAGTATCGTGAAAGTTAATCCAGGTATGTAACGTACAGACGAACTCAGCACAATGGCGGGCAAACATTCGACTGATCCCGAGGGTGCCCTTCACAATAACCCGCTAAAGTTACATACGATTCGTGTGGCGCTCGCGCTAATGAAATTAACCCCCACTCGCCCGGAACGGAACGTTGTAATGAGATGTTTCCCTCCTGTAACATACGTGTTAGCCGCCGGGAATGACCTCATCATTCCCGGTTAAAGGGACGATTCCAACTTCGTGACTTGGTTGTTTACACTTTTTTCTAGTTAGGGCTTACTTTGGTAATTCGAGTTTACGTCTAGTAACTAATAATACTACTTTATGTTCATTATGGTGTCGTACATCTTTTTTGTAAACCTGTAAATTTGAAAAGGTGACACACATTAATCTAATTAGACCAAAGACCACTAGCCATAATGTCGCTTGAATTTAGACTATGAAATTAAAAAACAAATAAACATTATTTATTGAAAGAAGCACTACTTTATAGCTAAATTACAATATTTCAATAAAAATAGCAATCAAACTAAGTCCTCATCTTCGCTTTTAGCAAAACATAATTACTACCTTCAATTATTTTCTCCAAGAATTGTTGATTATATTAAAAAAAGAAGAGTAAGGGGACGAAGATAAAAAGATGAGTGGCCACTTGAATATGAATCAAAGGGAATTAATGGTTCCAATTCCAATGGTGGTGCTTAGCAAATATTTCAGTTTTGGTAACAAATAGCTCCAGGGCACGAAGGTGTGGGAAAATAAGGCGGATTTTTCAGATTAATTAAGCTTAGCTGTGTTTAGACGTACGGCGTAATTCGTGTTGGTCCCAAGAGAGGAAACTTTGTTGGAACTTTTTCTCCCGTTTTAGCCGTGCACTGTTTATCGAGTACTGGTTCATGAATACGCAAGTGATTAGGTAACTTTGGCGGTTCTGTTTAGACGGCTACTAAATGGTGCGTGCCGCCTTTGTTGGGAAGTATTACGGGTAGCTTTAGGCCAATGTTTTTCTTGTAGGTAACGGCCTAAGAAGTAATAAGTTCTCGTCGGTTTAATCTAGTAATGTGTGTTGTATAATTTTGTAAATGAGACAAAGTGAGGGTTGCGTGGGTTTTCCTATCTAAGTATTAGAAAGCGCTGAAAGACGTGAAACTTAAAACTGATCCCTGAGTCAATGTTCTATGGTATGAGTGGATAAAGTGCTAGTATAATATAACATTGGTCTTAGCATACTTTACGACCTCATTAATTTTATTCGAATGGGTTTCAATTTAGCTTTTTGAATGGATTGATAATGATAGCTACAGATACGTATTCTATCCAATTACAATATATTTTCATGTTGCATATAAAAAATCAATAATTTAAAAACTTTAAACTTAAAAATTTAAACTTAGTAAACGGTTTAAATAAAAAAAAACAATATAACCTATGCAGTAAACATAAATTTATTAATAATCATATTTGCGAAACAGGGATCACATAAATATAAAAACATTGAAATGAATTGTATAAAGTCAATTATAAACAAAAAAATATGTAATGTTTAGATATAATAATTCCAACATGACAAATAAAAACATAATGAGCTAAGATAATGAGCAATTTACTTATAGAGACAGTAATAATAATGTGTTGAAAACTAAAATGCCAATAATGTGATATATTATCACAATATATATTGATATTATCACAATATATATTGTGATAATATCATAATATATAATATATTTGATATAAAAATAATAATTATTTTTTTATGCAGGTGGCCGTTGGAGCAGACGAGTTCTGGAGTGGAGACCGCGTCTTGGCAAGCGTAGCGTACGACACCCTCCGGCCCGATGGACCGACGACTTGCGAAAGGTCGCTGGTGGAAGCTGGATGAGTAAGGCGGAGGACCGGGATGACTGGCGCAAAATGGGGGAGACCTATGTCCAGCAGTGGACTGCAATAAGTTGAAGAGAGACAGAGAGAGATAAAAAAAAATTATTATGAAATAATAAGTAGTTTTGCTGTCAGATGACTGCTGCATAGTCCCAATTATATAGGACAGTAGTGGCTATACCTATATAAGCCATATATGGTCTATGGTTGATATATTTAAAAAATCTATGTACTACTTAACAATTAATTTCGACTTTAAAAATAATAAAAAATATTAACCACATAAATAGAGTCTATTATGACTGTTCAAAGAACTATTATTTGTAAGATATTAAGATATCAACAATAAATAAAGTAATATTGTCTAAGTTCCCCTACCTTGATTCATACAGGGTCCTACTTCAATGGTCATTGCGTCCTGTTCAACCAATTCCATTGTAAACACATTTTCCGAACTGTCAGAGATTGGGGCACGAAATTAATTATGGATTGCCCTCATCTTAGGTGAATACTTCTTTTTGGGGTTCCATGATGCTTTGAAACCTGCGAAAAATAATAATGTAATCAAATATATTGCTAAAATATTCAACACCTTTCGACTGCCGAAGGGTACAGCGACAAGTACATCATCATCACCCCAGTATACGACCCCCCACCGAGGGGCACGAGCCTACTCGTATAGGGTGTAGAGGCCTTAGTCGTCCACGCAGGCCCAGTGTGGATTAGACGACTTCACGCACAACCTTCGAATTTCTTCGCAGGCGAAGGTTTTATCACATGTTTTCCTTCACCGTAAGAGCGTCGGATAACGTACATATAATTTCGAAAATTTGAAAACACATTGGTACGTGGCGGGAATTGAACCTCAACCCTCCTGGTAGGAGGGCAACAGTCCACACCATTGAGCCATGGACGCTCTACATAACATACATTGCGACCAGTACATTTGTACCACTTGACCAGTACATTTATTTGAGTTCGACTAATTGCATTTAAGTAATCGAATTTATTCGTGAGCGGGGCACATTTAGCACTGGCTCATTTTAGTGTACTTGAGTAACATTACAGTCGCAATTGTGTTAAAAGTTTTTAGTTAAAAGATGCATTTGAAGAAATAAATTAATTTGTTAGTAACTGTATTTCATGTTTTTTTTAAAGCTAATCATACGTACGGAACCAATCTTCTAAAAGCTTGGTTCGCGCATGGCTGATTTTTTGATCTTGCACATACAATGTAGGTCCATTAGTCTTTTTCAATTTGTCGGCTGCACGCTGCAGACGTGTCTGAAGCGACAAAGAAATAATTTGATGGATTCCAATTGTTAAAACGCTTTTCGCAGATTAAAGTGGTACTTTCGTATTATAATCTATTAGATGTTACGTTTTTTTTGTCAAATTTTTTTATTTAATTGAAGTCGACTTATTGAAAACGATTTTGAAATAAAAAGAATGGATGTATTCATAATGCCTTCTTTACATCTTTTTTTTTGGGTTTAATGAATTGTTTTAACATTTACTAAGTAGCAGGCAGACATAAGCGACTTAACACTGTTGAAAGGTTACATCCTGTGGTCACATCATTGACGACCCATATGCTTTAATGGATGAGACTTTCGGCTTTTATACCAATTGTTTGGTTGGTTTGATCCCCGGACAGTACACACATTTGTACGTAAACATGTTTGTTTGTATTGGTCTGGGTGTTACAAAAAAGTATACAAATATTTTCATCCGTTGTTTAGTACCCATGTCAAATTGGGGCTTAATGTCGCCTGTGTGATCATCAGTTGATATTTATTTTATTTTTAGTTTCTATAACTAACGACACTTATTTTGCATATGTCCAGTAACCTCACAACTTATTTTATACATGCCTTTTCAACACCAACAAAAAATAATCTGTAGGTACGTTCGAATTTGCCAAACTACACAATACTATTTAAAATGTAACTTTTTAACACCCTTCCATAGTGTTTTCAACGAGACCTGCCATAAAGCATTAGCAAGTTCCATCTAGGAATTGTTCAAGAGCAACCGGAGGAGTTTGCTACGTGACTGTGGCCATATAGCTTGAGACAAAGACCTGCCAAAGTTCGCTAAGTACTCAACGGGAGCATTAAAGTGAAACCGCAAAGTGAAGAAGCTGAAATACTAATAGTCAATTTACATCGCTGTATTTATATGTTGGACAATTTTCATTATTTTAAGGCGGTAGTTTTAATTAAGTTAAAATTTAGGCTTATCATTTTTTATGTTTTAAAATATGGTCAGGGGTCCAGTATGAATTTGGATCTAGACCATCATACACTTTAATTATAAGCATACGGCCCAAATAGAAGTGGCAAACTTTCACTATAATAAATCTATGAATCCGTAAGAGAGCCCATGTTTAGATGGTAACCTTTAGTGAAAAGGTTTTCTATTTAAAAACCATCTGTCAAGTGTGAAATAATGACAATTGTTTAGAAAGATATTTTTTAAGCGCAACGTAATGTAATACGTATTGAAAAGTATTCGATCTCTTGATGGATGTAGCCTTTGTCCAGCAATGGAGATTTTAACAGTTTAAGCATGTTTATTTAATACAATAACGCTGAACCTGATCTCTTTTTTGGCACTTTTTTTCATTATAAACAACCTTGCATGCTTTGCTTTCCATAAATGCATATATTTTTCTCCACTTATTCCGAGTTCTATGCAATTTCAAAAAGTTTTCTTTGTATTCCATAATTTATGTGCATGTATTTATTTACTCATAATTATGTGCATGTATTTATTTACTCATTTAGAATTATTTTTATCAAACTGTATGCCATTGTTCGAACTAGTATATTACTTCTCCTATCATATACCGGTTTGGCATATAAATGCTTTATAATATTGTCATAATTTTGTTTCTTTATGTGTGTTTGTGATAACATAATTCGTATCCAAGGTCTAACCGTGGAAACCTACAGACATGTCAGACAAAAGGATCCAAAGAGGACATCCTCATAACTGACAGGCGTGTGTAAAAAAACACTTGGTAGGATTACGAAACTGAGTGAGCCCTTTGAACAAGATAATAACGTTTCAGACGCAGGCGTCGCCAACGGGACTGGGTTTTGGATTTCGTTGTAGTGTCTATTATTAAAATCGTTCGACATTTTGACAAACAATTTTGAAAATTATTATTGTTTTAGATCTAACAATTCATTTGACATGACTCCTAAAAGTATTGTGATTTTAAAGGAATCAATGAGCTCGTTTTAAAATTTAATGATATCGTTTTATGATTTAATGATATCTTTTTATGATTTAATGATAAAATGTTTTGAGGCTAGCAGCTGTCGCCATTTGCCCGGTGAAGCTGTGAACGCCACCGATAGCTGCGGCAGTGTTTGGGTAAACTATCAGCTCCGTTAACTGATCAGAAAAAAAGACCGGATTAATATGTATAGCTGGCACTAAGTTTTTAGTTCTTTTAGCTTAATAACAGTCAACATTATTAAACATTGCCATCAAACAACCTGCAATGACCTACTGCAGGGTTTACGAGAATTATGGCTTTAAATACTAGGCACTATGCAGACCTAATGTGGATTGGTGGATGATTACTACTATTGGGCAGAATCAATCTCCCCATGGTAGGCAAAGGTTGATAATGGTGATGAACATCCTCTGGTATACGCGTTACCAGTTGGGTCTCGTTCGTTTTTCAGTACGATGTACAACAAATCGCTAAATTTGGCTTATTAGGAAATCACTCACCCACCTAAAATATTAATTAGCCAAAACAATTAAAAGATACAATTTACGACGTAGTGTAATGTGACTAAGCTCCGTAAATAAAGAAATGAAAAGAAAACATACAATTTAAGTATTATTTCATTCATTCGAAGCGTTCGTTTGGTCACAATTTTTTGTATCAAGTATCCTAATTTACTTCTTCTTTTTAACAACAGTCCCCACTTTATTAAAAAATAAATGTTTAAGACTCCGTAGTTTACATAACTTCTGCTACCTGCTATCATAATTTTATCTGCTTGACCAGACCTACGCTTCATTTGAATTCGTTTCAAAAAGGTAAGCCCTTTGTATTTGTAACCCTTCCCTCGGCTCTAAAACAACACCATTTAACAGCGTCAACGAATTAAGTGGTCCAATTGCAATGAACTCTGAGCACTATTGATTCCCATTTAATTATATGTCCTTGTTCGTCTTGAGACAATTATTTAAGCAATGGATTAATTTCAATTTATTTCACTATAATGAGAAAGGTTCTATTTTTGCCGTTACATGTTCTGAGAATTAAATCTGTGTGTTGTAATGTAAATATTTTATCATGAACATCGTATTAAATGAGTATTTAATAAATATCAATCAGATGTATGGAAAGACCTTAACCAGCCATTAATGTTGAGATTGTTTTATATTTTATTATATTTTAAGAATAGTGACGAGTATTATTTTCAAACTTGCTATAGTTTCCTTATATGCAGTTCTTAAAAAATGAACCTATAGTTTTGATATAAGGTTAAATACTAATATACTGTTGATCTGATGGTCAGTAAGAATGCTTAAAAAAAAATAAGAGGTCTTATGTATGTATAATATTAAAAGTGCAGTAATGTTGATATAAAGGAAATTAATAAGTACACTTTTGAATTGTGTAATTACGTATGTGAATGTTTATAATTTTAACATTGTTTGTTCTCTCTCTCTCAATAAATTAAATTATTGTATAGCTAATACGTGGTAAACGGTGCTGGTTTGATACTAATAGTTAGTTAGTAGTTTTGTAATACAGTTTAACAACACTTAATGTAACTGTTCAATAATTTGTGACTATTTCTTTACCCAAATAAAATAAATTTCGCATTCTTCTTCGATACAGTTTCGAGCGATACAATAATACCACCCGAAGGGCTATCCATGTCCGCGCTCCGGGACATGGGCCTTTGTTCTCCGGATTAGCAGCCTTATCTCTTACCGGAACTTATCGCTGTTGCACCTTTGACCGGACTGTTCATAGTTTCCGGATACCGTAGAGCTGGGTGGAACTGGCTACGTGAGTGAAATTTCAATTGAAAGGGAATCTGTCTGACGGTGGACTGCGAAAGAGAGAGATTAAGTAGAATATTAAGTTTCTCAGTCATTGTGCGTACCGTTATTTCTTTGCTTGATTTTCTTACGTTTCTAATGTACGTTAATAATCACATTGAAATATTCCTGTGAATGTATGTGTCTGTTACTTTTTTACTTCTAAATTGTAGAAAAGGTTTTCATGAAACTTTACAACAATATAGCGTAAATATCAAAATAACACAGAACAGGTGTAGGTATATTATTATAACACAAAACAGATGTAGTACATCCTAATTTTTTAAAGGGACGGGAATCCGTGGTTGTAACCGCGGCGTGTTGCTAGTCCTTAAAACGTGTTGAAGTGGTAGTAACTAACAATCTTGAACTCTTGATGACCTTAACCACCGATTTGCCGTAAAAATTAAACCACCTTAAGATATGTTAGGGTGACGAGAGCAACACCTGAAAATATTCCACTTACGAAATTGCTCGGTGTATACCTACAGCTGAGAAATTGTTCTTTAAGATCAAGTCCATAAATTGTTACTCTTTTTATGACTGTAGTTTAAATAAGTCGCGAGAAACATTATGACCAACCTATATGGGGAACTATGAAACTTTACCTTCCTCATCCAATCTCTTACGTTAATACTTATTGAATCACTAGAAGTTTAGAAATGTTGATAATTTCGTTGTGTGGCGAATGTTGATATGAAATATTAAATATCTTATTCATNAGCAACATACTTAACTGGTATTTTCCTTAAACCTTTTTTTAAATTAACTATTTATTTTACGAAAATTTAATCGAATCTGTTTTAAAGTTAAAATTTCCAAATATGAAAACAAAAACAGTTTAACCCAATACTTTGTTTCTGAATAAATTCAAGCGTTTCAAAACTCGTATTAATTCAACGCGCGGAGGTCGTCAAATCGTTGCCGAGTACTCTTTAAAATTGCCCCTAATATGACAGATATTACGTCCACGTGGGCAAAAACGGTTTCAGTTGGTCCGTAATAGGATTACGGGATTTTATTACTTGCTGCAGAAATATCGTTAGGAAGGCAATTTTGGCGTCAGATATTGGCTATTAGCGCGTGTGGTAATGCCTCCTCGATATTCATGTCGCTATAACGATCTAAACTTGAGCATATTTCTGGGCTCGCCGACGCTAAAGCGGTGGAATTAAGGATAATGTAGAATCTGGAACAACAATCCCGGTTAATAACAGTTTTGTTTTGGAAATTTTGAACGTAGGTGATAAAATTGAGGGGCAATATTGACGCTATAGTCCACAAATTAACTGAAATATGATATATTGGTTTTATTAAAAGCTACCCTACTTAGCTTTGGGAGTAGTTCGGTGTAGTATTGGACCAAATGTTATTAAGAGTTTGCTAACAAATAAACTTAACGTTTTTCAGTTATCGATATTCATAGCTCAATAGAATACTCTAAAAATAACATTTATTTATTTTAAAATTTATTTATTTCAAATCGCTTCTAATATTTTTATTTCTGCTTGTATAGGGCCCTAGAAAGCGTCTGATCTAACGACAACTTGCGATATACGTGACTGACTCTCTAACAACTTCAACTTGATGATCCCAGGAGCTGGCTAGAATAGGCATATATATACGTTGAATAATTATTATTATTCAACGTAAAATAGAATTGGAGGAAAAGTATTTATTGATAAAATTGGTAGGTGCTAGCTTATTGCTTAGTTAGTAGAATAGTATCATAATTAGCTGTTTTAGTCTCTGCCTCTTTACAAAGCGGTCGATTAACTGGTTAAACACTTTCCTAACCATATTTGAAACTTAATAATACCCTAAATGAAATTCGGAGAGAATGTCCCTCGAGTTATTGCGCGCGAAAGTGGCCTAATTGAATTTGTACCTTGCCCTAACGAGGTAACCTCACTTATCCGAGAAAACTTACCGAGTTATTTTATATTGTAAAATTGTGACTACCATTGATCACGACTGAGGCCAAGTTCCTATCTCATTAACTTCGTAATTAAGAACGGGAGACGTGATCAATTTACTAATTTCAGGGTCGAACGACGAGAACAGATAATTAACGATAAATATTTTGATACATGACCTGTTTTCTGTAGCATTTTTAGCTACAGGTATTTATTTACAAAATGGATAACAGTTTTTGGTAAGTAAGTAATTGGAAAAATATCCCAGGAAAAAAACATTAGATGAATAGAATGTTTAAATTTATCAGACAAATTTTACAAGGAGTTGTAAATTTTACAAAGTTAAAGTAGTTTAGCAATGACAAACTCGCAGCCTGATTTTTTAAATAATTATAAATCACTACTGAAACGTTCAATAAATAAATATCCACATGTGGATAGCATCACATAGTGCCATATGAGAACAAGTGAATTATGGAAACAAAACGAACATAACATCGTTTAGGTAGACGATTAATACATTTGGTTAAAATCAATATTGGAGTCATAGATATCGCGCTAATTCTAAATCATTGATTGGAGTATGAATCCCGCGAAATGATTATCTAGTGAAAGTCATTTTGTGCTATTTTTCGTAGTTTAATTAGAACATTAGAGGATGATCAGGAGGACGATCTACTCTCTAAAATGAAAGATGATTCCGTTATTTAAGGAGACCGCTTTAAGCCGTCGGCCCTGGCTTTTTTCTTAAGATGGTAGTCGTCTGCCTCGCATTAAATCTGCCTGGTGGGCTACGATCCAATCTTCTCATAGCTCTGCTGTGCGGGTAGGCCGGTGCCCCGAAGAGGTACGTTATAGGGTGTTGACATAAAATCAATATTTACAAATACGCGTATTATGTACATTGTACAATTACAGTTAAGGCAAGATAGAAACAAACAGGAAGATATTATATATATTTTCTGAACAGTCAGTTGGAAAATTGATATTTACTATTCTTTAATAAAAATCTAATGTTTGGAGTAAAGGTGACTTTTTTAATCTCGGAAAAAATAAATCTTCTGGAATGAACTTCGAGATCACTTTTAATTAACTCGCTAAAAGGTTGTTTTCCAGTGCTTACGTCGTCTCTCCGAGATGGGAACATAGATTATGAGGCAATTAAGCTATTTACTTTTTCCTTAAAGTTTTACTGCAGTCAACTGGAAAAGTGAGTTAGGTATTAATAATGTTACAAACTTAATATTGTTTAGTTTTCTACTTTAAAAAATGATCTATTTACAATCATCATCATCATCAGTTCATTAAACGTCCCCACCGAGGGGCACGAGCCTACCCGTATAAGGTGATTAGGCCTTAGTCGTTCACGCGGGCCCACACGTCCCCGATTGGACGACTTCACACACAACCTTCGAATCTCTTCGCAGGCTTGCATGAAGATTTCCTCACGATGCTTTCCTTCACCGTAAGAGCGTCGGATAACGTACATATATTTTCGAAAATTCGAAAATACTAGTCGGGATTTGAACCTCAGCCCTCCCGGTAGGAAGGCGACAGTCCACACCATTGAGCCACCGACGCTCTTAACAACACGCTCTGTTTACAATAAAATAAGTTTTTTATTAAAATATTTTAGATTTACGCTGATATTAATTATGGCAATTGGCTTTTATTTTGTCTTGTATTAACAGTTCCTTAAACATGTCTTTTTAGTTATCACAAGCAACCGAAATACAGTTTATTTTAGTAGTATAAATATATTGCTTAGATGTCCTGCCTCCAGTTTGTAAATTGAATAACTTTCCAATTCCCTATATAATAAGTCTATTTTAGAACGAAAACTGGGAACGATCGGCGGGCCAATTAGTGAGGTGCGTTCAAATCTGTCGGGGGTTTCATTCCGGTGTTTTAATCGCACTACCATTGCCATTGACTACAAGATTTGAATATCCCTTTATGGTAAGTTAAGACTTATAGTTAAATGATTTGTATATTTTTTATTTGCATTTAGACTTAAATTACAGCCATGTGTTGATGACAGATTAAAATCCAGTACAAAATCGATACAATGTATATGATTTATAAGCTCGGGAGTTGAAATAAAACTCTTAACTCGAACGGAGGTCAATATTTGATTGATATCATTGGCCCTAGTCAAAACAGAACAAGCAAATTATTTTACAGTCAACGACATCTATTAAACCTATTCGACATTTAAGAAAACAAAGATTTGTTTTCAGAGCATCCAGTTTTATCTTAGACAGTTGAACTATGATACAAAATTACTGGCATATATTAACTAGGTCTGGTATAACCTGGTAAAGGTGGCGGGTAGTAAATGGTGTAAGGAATCGGTCGGCGTAGAAACCATAAGGGAGGTCTTTGTTCAGCAGTGAACATTTAGGCTGTAATGATGATGATTTTATTTTTATACACATTATAAGACAGTTTAAGGCTTGACAAATACTACCACCTCAAATCCACCCCACACTTTTTGCGAGTGCCCGTAAATGCTGGCTTCGGGGCAAATAAATTATTTTCTAATAAAACACCCTAAATTATATAGTAAGTTAGCTTCTTCTTTATTTTTGTAAAAATAATAACTATAATGTTATATGAAGCAAAAAAACTGCAATGGTACCTAGAGTTTGTGCAAATATATTAGTTTCAGATCTTTTTTCAGCCTTTCTTGCAGCTCGAAGTTTATCGCGGGAAAAACCTTACAAACAACTGTAGTAACCTATTAAAATTTGTAGCAAAAATTGTCCCGTCTTTAACCACTTCTCCTCGTAATTTAAAAGCTAAATTTTCAAAAACCTACCATTTCGAACAATGTGAACCCTCTGAGGTTTCATATTCAATGACAACAGTACTTGTTTTGTAAACTTTTGGTCCCAGTGCAATGATTATGTGGACGGCCCCACGCCGCCAATACTCGTGTCCCAGTAATTGCTGTGTGAATTTTGGGACAATACCTCGCTCCAATCAGTTATGTTAATGAACCGAACGTATCGATAGTCGTCCGGATTTTCCATGAAACAGAGTTAGATATAAGTAACTAGGTTTGTCGTAGGCCGTAATAAGCAAATTAGATAAGCATATTGATAGTTTCTGGGAAAATTGGTACCTATATATACCTGTAGCATGTTTTAAAAATTATACTTCTAAATTATTACAAGTTTATTTCTATTTTTAAGTTTTAACCTACGAATCTCTATATTATTATACTTGTCGGAGATGATTTTGAGTATAATGGTTTGGTAATAGTCTTTTTTATACTTTCAAGCAAAGATATGAAAATATGCTAACCATAAAAAATAAAAATTTCAGCAAACTTTCCTTCAGTGAATATACTGTTTTAATTAGGATCATTATTTTCTCCTTTAATATATTAATTTACATTAATATGAATTCAAGTATTGATATTATGTAGTCCGAAGCTTCGTTCAACTAGAATCTATTTCATTGACTTCTACTTGACCAAAATAAGTTTTAACATATATTAGAGATAATAAAACCAGTTAATCGTGAATTAACACGTTGACGGACGAACTCAGCACAATGGCGGCAAACATTCGACTGATCCCGAGGGTGCCCTTTCACATAACCTCGCTAAAGTTATCATACGATTCGTTGGGCTCGCGCTAATGAAATTAACCCCCACTCGCCCCGGGAACGGAACGTTGGTAATGAGATGTTTCCACTGTAACATACGTGTTAGCCGCCGGGAATGACCTCAGTCATTACCCGGTTAAAGGGACGATTCCAACTTCGTGACTTGGTTGTTACACTTTTTTCTAGTTAGGGCTTACTTTGGTAATTCGTTTACGTCTAGTAACTAATAATACTACTTTATGTTTCATGGTGGTACATCTTTTTTGTAAACCTGTAAATTTGAAATAGGTGACACACATTAATCTAATTAGACCAAAGACCACTAGCCATAATGTCGTTGAATTAGACATATGAAATTAAAAAACAAATAAACATTATTGATTAAAGAAGCACTACTTTATAGCTAAATTACAATATTTCAATAAAAATAGCAATCAAACTAAGTCCTCATCTTCGCTTTTAGCAAAACATAATTACTACCTTCAATTATTTTGACTCCAAGAATTGTTGATTATATTAAAAAAAGAAGAGTAAGGGGACGAAGATAAAAAGATGAGTGGCCACTTGAATATGAATCAAAGGGAATTAATGGTTCCAATTCCAATGGTGGTGCTTAGCAAATATTTCAGTTTTGGTAACAAATAGCTCCAGGGCACGAAGGTGTGGGAAAATAAGGCGGATTTTTCAGATTAATTAAGCTTAGCTGTGTTTAGACGTACGGCGTAATTCGTGTTGGTCCCAAGAGAGGAAACTTTGTTGGAACTTTTTCTCCCGTTTTAGCCGTGCACTGTTTATCGAGTACTGGTTCATGAATACGCAAGTGATTAGGTAACTTTGGCGGTTCTGTTTAGACGGCTACTAAATGGTGCGTGCCGCCTTTGTTGGGAAGTATTACGGGTAGCTTTAGGCCAATGTTTTTCTTGTAGGTAACGGCCTAAGAAGTAATAAGTTCTCGTCGGTTTAATCTAGTAATGTGTGTTGTATAATTTTGTAAATGAGACAAAGTGAGGGTTGCGTGGGTTTTCCTATCTAAGTATTAGAAAGCGCTGAAAGACGTGAAACTTAAAACTGATCCCTGAGTCAATGTTCTATGGTATGAGTGGATAAAGTGCTAGTATAATATAACATTGGTCTTAGCATACTTTACGACCTCATTAATTTTATTCGAATGGGTTTCAATTTAGCTTTTTGAATGGATTGATAATGATAGCTACAGATACGTATTCTATCCAATTACAATATATTTTCATGTTGCATATAAAAAATCAATAATTTAAAAACTTTAAACTTAAAAAATTTAAACTTAGTAAACGGTTTAAATAAAAAAAAACAATATAACCTATGCAGTAAACATAAATTTATTAATAATCATATTTGCGAAACAGGGATCACATAAATATAAAAACATTGAAATGAATTGTATAAAGTCAATTATAAACAAAAAAATATGTAATGTTTAGATATAATAATTCCAACATGACAAATCAAAATAAAAACATAATGAGCTAAGATAATGAGCAATTTACTATAGAGACAGTAATAATAATGTGTTGAAAACTAAATGCCAATAATGTGATATATTATCACAATATATATTGATATTATCACAATATATATTGTGATAATATCATAATATATAATATATTTGATATAAAAATAATAATATTTTTTTTATGCAGGTGGCCGTTGGAGCAGACGAGTTCTGGAGTGGAGACCGCGTCTTGGCAAGCGTAGCGTACGACACCCTCCGGCCCGATGGACCGACGACTTGCGAAAGGTCGCTGGTGGAAGCTGGATGAGTAAGGCGGAGGACCGGGATGACTGGCGCAAAATGGGGGAGACCTATGTCCAGCAGTGGACTGCAATAAGTTGAAGAGAGACAGAGAGAGATAAAAAAAAATTATTATGAAATAATAAGTAGTTTTGCTGTCAGATGACTGCTGCATAGTCCCAATTATATAGGACAGTAGTGGCTATACCTATATAAGCCATATATGGTCTATGGTTGATATATTTAAAAAAACTATGTACTACTTAACAATTAATTTCGACTTTAAAAATAATAAAAAAATATTAACCACTTAAATAGAGTCTATTATGACTGTTCAAAGAAATATTATTTGTAAGATATTAAGATATCAACAATAAATAAAGTGATTTTGTCTAAGTTCCCCTACCTTGATTCATACAGGGTCCTACTTCAATGGTCATTGCGTCCTGTTCAACCAATTCCATTGTAAACACATTTTCCGAACTGTCAGAGATTGGGGCACGAAATTAATTATGGATTGCCCTCATCTTAGGTGAATACTTCTTGTTTGGGGTTCCATGATGCTTTGAAACCTGCGAAAAATAATAATATAATCAAATGTATTGCTAAAATATTCAACACCTTTCGACTGCCGAAGGGTACAGCGACAAGTACATCATCATCACCCCAGTATACGACCCCCCACCGAGGGGCACGAGCCTACTCGTATAGGGTGTAGAGGCCTTAGTCGTCCACGCAGGCCCAGTGTGGATTAGACGACTTCACGCACAACCTTCGAATTTCTTCGCAGGCGAAGGTTTTATCACAATGTTTTCCTTCACCGTAAGAGCGTCGGATAACGTACATATAATTTCGAAAATTTGAAAACACATTGGTACGTGGCGGGAATTGAACCTCAACCCTCCTGGTAGGAGGGCAACAGTCCACACCATTGAGCCACGGACGCTCTACATAACATACATTGCGACCAGTACATTTGTACCACTTGACCAGTACATTTATTTGAGTTCGACTAATTGCATTTAAGTAATCGAATTTATTCGTGAGCGGGCACATTTAGCACCGGCTCATTTTAGTGTACTTGAGTAACATTACAGTCGCAATTGTGTTAAAAGTTTTTAGTTAAAAGATGCATTTGAAGAAATAAATTAATTTGTTAGTAACTGTATTTCATGTTTTTTTTAAAGCTAATCATACGTACGGAACCAATCTTCTAAAAGCTTGGTTCGCGCATGGCTGATTTTTTGATCTTGCACATACAATGTAGGTCCATTAGTCTTTTTCAATTTGTCGGCTGCACGCTGCAGACGTGTCTGAAGCGACAAAGAAATAATTTGATGGATTCCAATTGTTAAAACGCTTTTCGCAGATTAAAGTGGTACTTTCGTATTATAATCTATTAGATGTTACTTTTTTTTGTCAAATTTTTTTATTTAATTGAAGTCGACTTATTGAAAACGATTTTGAAATAAAAAGAATGGATGTATTCATAATGCCTTCTTTACATCTTTTTTTGGGTTTAATGAATTGTTTTAACATTTACTAAGTAGCAGGCAGACATAAGCGACTTAACACTGTTGAAAGGTTATATCCTGTGGTCACATCATTGACGACCCATATGCTTTAATGGATGAGACTTTCGGCTTTTATACCAATTGTTTGGTTGGTTTGATCCCCGGACAGTACACACATTTGTACGTAAACATGTTTGTTTGTATTGGTCTGGGTGTTACAAAAAAGTATACAAATATTTTCATCCGTTGTTTAGTACCCATGTCAAATTGGGGCTTAATGTCGCCTGTGTGATCATCAGTTGATATTTATTTTATTTTTAGTTTCTATAACTAACGACACTTATTTTGCATATGTCCAGTAACCTCACAACTTATTTTATACATGCCTTCTCAACACCAACAAAAAATAATCTGTAGGTACGTTCGAATTTGCCAAACTACACAACACTATTTAAAATGTAACTTTTTAACACCCTTCCATAGTGTTTTCAACGAAACCTGCCATAAAGCATTAGCAAGTTCCATCTAGGAATTGTTCAAGAGCAACCGGAGGAGTTTGCTACGTGACTGTGGCCATATAGCTTGAGACAAAGACCTGCCAAAGTTCGCTAAGTACTCAACGGGAGCATTAAAGTGAAACCGCAAAGTGAAGAAGCTGAAATACTAATAGTCAATTTACATCGCTGTATTTATATGTTGGACAATTTTCATTATTTTAAGGCGGTAGTTTTAATTAAGTTAAAATTTAGGCTTATCATTTTTATGTTTTAAAATATGGTCAGGGGTCCAGTATGAATTTTGGGATCTAGACCATCATACACCTCTTAATTATAAGCATACGGCCCAAATAGAAGTGGCAACTTTCACCTATAATAAATCTATGAATCCGTAAGAGAGCCCATGGTTTAGATGGTAACCTTTAGTGAAAAGGTTTTCTATTTAAAAACCATCTGTCAAGTGTGAAGATAATGCAATTGTTTAGAAAGATATTTTTTTAAGCGCAACGTAATGTAATACGGTATTGAAAGTATTCGATCTCTTGATGGATGTAGCCTTTGTCCAGCAATGGAGATTTTAACAGTTTAAGCATCGTGTTTATTTAATACATAACGCTGAACCTGATCTCTTTTTTTGGCACTTTTTGTTCATTATAAACAACCTTGCATGCTTGCTTTGTTCCATAAATGCATGATATTTTTCTCCACTTATTCCGAGTTCTATGCAATTTCAAAAAGTTTTCATTGTACAATTTTCATACAAGTTTCTTTGATTCCATAATTATGTGCATGTATTTATTTACTCATTTAGAATTATTTTTATCAAACTGTATGCCATTGTTCGAACTAGTATATTACTTCTCCTATCATATACCGGTTTGGCATATAAATGCATTTATAATATTGTCATAACATTTTGTTTCTTTATGTGTGTTTGTGATAACATAATTCGTATCCAAAGGTCTAACCGCGTGGAAAACCTACAGACATGTCCAGACCAAAAAGGATCCAAAGAGGACATCCTCATAACTGACAGGCGTGTGTAAAAAAACACTTGGTAGGATTACCGAAACTGAGTGAGCCCTTTGAACAAGATAATAACGTTTCAGACGCAGGCGTCGCCAACGGGACTGGGTTTTGGATTTCGTTGTAGTGTCTATTATTAAAATCGTTCGACATTTTGATAAAGAATTTTGAAAATTATTATTGTTTTAGATCTAACAATTCATTTGACATGACTCCTAAAAGTATTGTGATTTTAAAGGAATCAATGAGCTCGTTTTAAAATTTAATGATATCGTTTTATGATTTAATGATATCTTTATGATTTAATGATAAAATGTTTTGAGGCTAGCAGCTGTCGCCATTTGCCGGTGAAGCTGTGAACGCCACCGATAGCTGCGGCAGTGTTTGGGTAAACTATCAGCTCCGTTAACTGATCAGAAAAAAGTCGGATTAATATGTATAGCTGGCACTAAGTTTTTAGTTCTTTTAGCTTAATAACAGTCAACATTATTAAACATTGCCATCAAACAACCTGCAATGACCTACTGCAGGGTTTACGAGAATTATGGCTTTAAATACTAGGCACTATGCAGACCTAATGTGGATTGGTGGATGATTACTACTATTGGGCAGAATCAATCTCCCCATGGTAGGCAAAGGTTGATAATGGTGATGAACATCCTCTGGTATACGCGTTACCAGTTGGGTCTCGTTCGTTTTTCAGTACGATGTACAACAAATCGCTAAATTTGGCTTATTAGGAAATCACTCACCCACCTAAAATATTAATTAGCCAAAACAATTAAAAGATACAATTTACGACGTAGTGTAATGTGACTAAGCTCCGTAAATAAAGATGAAAAGAAAACATACAATTTAAGTATTATTTCATTCATTCGAAGCGTTCGTTTGGTCACAATTTTTTGTATCAAGTATCCTAATTTACTTCTTCTTTTTAACAACAGTCCCCACTTTATTAAAACTAAATACGTTTAAGACTCCGTAGTTTACATAACTTCTGCTACCTGCTACATCATAATTTTATCTGCTTGACCAGACCTACGCTTCATTTGAATTCGTTTCAAAAAGGTAAGCCCTTTGTATTTGTAACCCTTCCCTCGGCTCTAAAACAACACCATTTAACAGCGTCAACGAATTAAGTGGTCCAATTGCAATGAACTCTGAGCACTATTGATCTCCCATTTAATTATATGTCCTTGTTCGTCTTGAGACAATTATTTAAGCAATGGATTAATTTCAATTTATTTCACTATAATGAGAAAAGGTTCTATTTTTGCCGTTAGATGTTCTGAGAATTAAATCTGTGTGTTGTAATGTAAATATTTTATCATGAACATCGTATTAAAATGAGTATTTTAAATACTAAAATATCAATCAGATGTAATGGAAAGACCTTAACCAGCCCATTAATGTTGCGATTGTTTTACATTTTATTAAATTTTGCGAATAATGAAGTGTTATTTTCAAATTTGCTATAGTTTCCTTATATGCAATTATTTTATTTCAAAATTTTAGTTCTAGCCGTGTTTTAAGAACCTATAGTTTTGATATAAGGTAAAATACTAATATACTGTTGATCTGATGGTCAGTAAGAATGCTTAAAAAGAAAAATAAGAGGTCTTATGTATGTATAATATTAAAAGTGCAGTAATGTTGATATAAAGGACGAAATTAATAAGTACACTTTTGAATTGTGTAATTACGTATGTGAATGTTTATAATTTTTAACATTGTTTGTTCTCTCTCTCTCAATAAACTAAATTATTGTATAGCTAATACGTGGTAAACGGTGCTGGTTTGATACCAGTAATAGTTAGTAATAGTAGTTTTGTAATACAGTTTAACAACACTTAATGTAACTGTTCAATAATTTGTGACTATTTCTTTACCCAAATAAAATAAATTTCGCATTCTTCTTCGATACAGTTTCGAGCGATACAATAATACCACCCGAAGGGCTATCCATGTCCGCGCTCCGGGACATGGGCCTTTGTTCTCCGGATTAGCAGCCTTATCTCTTACCGGAACTTATCGCTGTTGCACCTTTGACCGGACTGTTCATAGTTTCCGGATACCGTAGAGCTGGGTGGAACTGGCTACGTGAGTGAAATTTCAATTGAAAGGGAATCTGTCTGACGGTGGACTGCGAAAGAGAGAGATTAAGTAGAATATTAAGTTTCTCATTCATTGTGCGTACCGTTATTTCTTTGCTTGATTTTACGTTTCTAATGTACATTAATAAACACTATGTAATATCCGTATGAATGTCTATGTTTGTTACTTACTCACTTCTTCTGCATGATTTCCAATTTATATCAAAAGAACCAACTAATGTTTTTGCTTGTTTTACTTATACAATGCTTATACAACAACTATCACACTAACAAAGTAAAATGTACATGAACGTATCGCACGCAGTGGTTGTCAATTCCCAGTTATGATTTTGCCACCGACCTCCAAGAGTGTTAGCTGAACAAGCTCTCAATTACAGTACGCAAAACACTGGTTGGTGGGATTCGCACGAGACCTATAAATCATGCGCGTGCGGTTTGCCGTACAGTTTCAATTTAACTTCGGGCCGAGCACACACGTGATGTCATTACAATGGGTCGACGTTGTTCGGGAACCAGTAGTGCTGGGTTTTTGCGTTTGTATCTGTTACCTTAAAATACTAATTTCTCTCGATACTGGCATGTTAAACTATTTCTGATATTTTCCGTCTCATAAAGTAATAATCGTACGTTGTAAAAAGCTGTTATTATTTAATATATTTCATTGCTTTTGCATGGTTCTAAGTTTGATACTGTGTTCTCGCTTTTATTTCAACTTCGTACAACTAGAGAATCCTGTCTGAGTACCATTTCATTTAATTTCATTAATAGCTCATTAAACACGCAGTCGGTTTTCTCTAATGCATATGTGATTGATACTTTGAATACTTTAATGATTTCTGACATGATAAATCAAATATCAGGTTGTATTATGTTCATATTTTGTATTACTTAAAGATGCTAATTGGATTTATCATTCTTCTGTATTGCACTCTTTTTAGTGTAACAAAATTGTTAAACTAAGAAAAATGTAATAGAAACATTTTCTAAATGCTTATATGTCAAGTCGAAGTCAAAGTCAAAAACATTTATTTCAAATTAGGCTTACAAAAAGCACTTATGAACGTCAAGAAATATACAAAAATATAATAAAAAACGATTTAAATACTAAACTTAAAATATGAGTTTTGATGCTTTGAAAAAAAAGCGATTCAGTGGTTTGGCCTGTTGAGTCTGTCATCTTTCTCGAGTCATCAATCAGATAATTTTTAATTTAGTCTACCGAATCAGCAATTTATTTGTAATGTTCAAAATTGATAATATTCATGCCATTATCTGGGGTGGCTTTTTAAAAAATTTCAATTAGTGCTCGCTGGTTCTTTGTATGCTACTTATTATTACGATAATTTATATTTATATAAATAAACGCGCATCTTCCTTACCGACATTTCTATCTAAGTCCATAGGAATGTTCAAATACGCTTAAAAATGTATTTACAAGTTATCCATCTTGTATTTGATGTAGTCATTTCGGTTTTCTTCTGAGCCCATACATTAATAACGATAGATACTACTTTGAATAAACAAATTAATATAGTCCCCGTTTCAGACACCGATCGGATGTTGCGGCTGGAATGATACCGGACACTTCGGCGATTGCTGCGGTGCAGCGTAATGGGCTTAATTCCACTGCCATCGGCCATTGTTTACCTGCATAAACCGCTCAACGCAGCACACCATAAATCCGAGCACTATACGCTTTTTACACATGTACCAGGCCCGACTAATTGGATTCGCAAAGTAAGTTAGCGCTGACATGTTTTTGGTTATCGGCTTGCGTTGATGCATCGAGTGTCAATATGTTATTGTGGAGCTTTTACTGAAAGAATGTGTTGATGGGAGAAAGAAACGGTAGCCTAACAGTTTTTGTTATAAGGTAAAAAAAATGCAGTACTTCAGAAAGATATTTTATATGAAAATGGCTTTTCGCTGTTAATTTTTCTTAATTTTGCATCAGTTGAGGATGTAGTGTACGAGTAAAGATTTTAACAACAACTGGTCACCTGCCATACCTACTATATTGCAACAGACATCTGCAGGTTCTTCCCATCCCTGATCTCAAGACTGGCAGAAGCACAGAAACGATATGGAAATACATAATTAATTGACAAGATACCGATACTTAAATTTTGGAAACATAAACTCAAATAAGGTCACTGGTGGAGGCTGGATGAGGAAAGCGGAGGACCGGGATATCTGGCGCAAAATGGGGGGACCTATGTCCAGTAGTGGACTGCGATAGGTTGAATAGGAAACTCAAAATTAAAACGAGATCAACCAGCCAAAGGAAGGAAATAATCTAACAGATCTTAGTAAATAAGTACACATTGGTCATTCACTTCAAACTGTTAGTTATCAGAGTACAAAATGAACAAGTTTCCCGTAGGCACGACACTGCCCATGACAAATTGTCCTAGCCCGTAGCGGACCGTTAATTACTCGCCGTAAATATACCATTGTTAAATTGCATTGCGTCCGCGACAACCACAACTGCACCTTTGGCTGCAAGATTAATGACAGCAGTAGGTGCATGCATTTAATACGTCTACTAACACGTTTTACAAAGAAATATATCTATATAATTTAAATCTTTAAAGAATAGCTAATAATTGTTTTGTGACAAACACATTTTCGTAACTTCGATATGCAATAACTTTTTTTTATTCCTTTGAAGGCAAACGAGCTGTGTGTCGGTTCACCTAATGTCACCATACTGCCATTCAAGGATACTCGCAACTCCAAGGTGCATGAATCAGTGGCCGACCATTAAATGAGAGAGATTAACGGGTAACAGCAGACGAAATGTGGTTTTGGACGTAAGGTAGTCTCTCCCACTAACTACGAATAACACAACGCAAAGTGTCGTTTCACGAGTATTCAGCGAGGCTTTGCTTTTCGCTATGAGCCTCCCACATTTAAACATAACGGTTTGTTTTTAGAAATTATACGGATTGGGCCCCTTTTGGTAAAATTTTTAGCATTAGGTGTTGGTTTTAGTAGATCATTTTACCATCAGCTCATTAAACGTCCCCACCGAGGGGCACGAGCCTACCCATATAGAGCTAATCAACACGCCTTAGTCATCCACGTGGGCCTAGTGCGGATTGGACAACTTCACTCAAAACCTTTGAATCTCTTCTCAAGCG
The DNA here is from genome assembly GCA_019425675.1 of Leucinodes orbonalis. Taxonomy (NCBI): domain Eukaryota; kingdom Metazoa; phylum Arthropoda; class Insecta; order Lepidoptera; family Crambidae; genus Leucinodes; species Leucinodes orbonalis. Next base: position 63,710 of record PQWD01004625.1, on the reverse strand, counting down.
TTCGTGAAGGTTTCCTCCCGATGTTTGCCTTCACCGTAAGAGCGTTGGATAACATACATATAATTTAGAAAATTCGAAAACACATTGGTACGTGGCGGGGACATCATTGACCCAACGCTCTATCATGGTCATTTAACAACTAGGAATGTTGCTTATGTTAAATAAGCTCCCCCCCTCACATTTTGGTAGTCTGTTAACGTATATGTAGAGTTAAAAGCGATAGATAATTAGAATATGCGCTACACAATTTGATACCACTATCTACATTTAATCATCAGACTTATTGACGAAACGGGAATTATGTGGTTGACTCCCTGTTAGAGTTCGAACTCAACTTAGATAAACAATATAGTAACTAGATAAAAAATCTCCCTCAAAAAGTGTAGTATGCTCGTGCTTTTAATTTTGTACCCTTTTAATGACGCCTTAAGGTCAACATTTTAATGATAATTTTATACCATAAATAAAACATGTGTCATCGTATGTGTCAAGCGGCTCGAACATTTTTCAGTGGATATTTCTTTAATTTTGTTATTGTATTATTTATCTAAGGCACTCAACGATATTTGCAGTTTAATACCAATGGGGAGTTGTATGCCCGGGAGGATATGCATCATCATCATCAGCTCATTAAACGTCCCCACCGAGGGGCACGAGCCTACCCGTATAGGGTGATTAGGCCTTAGTCGTCCACGCGGGCCCAGTGTGGATTGGACGACTTCACTTCAGACTTATAGCCATTTTCAATTAAAGAGTACATGCAAGTCATCAGTTCAGAAACTTACAAACTTACCTGAATATCTACAATTTGAGTTAATATATATTTAAGCGTGAAAAGAGCGTACATGGGTCAACCGGTTGGGCGACGCCCAGTGGCCGCCCTAGGTACAGCTAGAAGAATGTCGGCGAGTCTGATTTACGTAAACTTCAGGTTAATGATCGGCGGGAAGTATCGCAGATTGGCAGATATGGGAGATTGTTTTGAAGACCAAGACTCACTTGGGATCAATGACCCGGTAGAGTAAGAAGTAATAAAATTTTACAAGTATAATTTATCAGGCAATATTACTTTAGTTTTTACGAAGTTTCAGCTATAAATACCCCCATACATGTCACAGTTACCAATACTCAAACATTTAACTTTCTACGGTTCCCACAGGATTGCCATAAAAGTAAACAAAGCACCTCTAAAGATTGAATCAGTATCAAAACAAAAGACAGCGATGCACCCAAGTTTACGTCCGGCGTTTATTGATCCGCAGGGTGTGTACTAAATATAAAGTTCAATAAAAGTCCCCTCGCGATAGGAAGTCCCGGATTTATCGGACTAACCCCATGTAAATAAATAAAGCGGAGGAGCATGCATTTCTTATGAGAACCTAGCCGACTGAGCGGGTTAGAAAAACTATTGATTTCACAATCACATTGTCATTTTTATGATTGATAATCCAGTACGGTAATACGTTCGTATGTCACGTAATTCCAGTTCCGTTCATGCGTTTTATAACTAAATTATGTATCAGACAATCCATGTTTCATTTAAAAAAATACGTGGTATTTTGTCGTAAGATTTTTCAAGTACTATTTGTGATAGAATTTTTGTTTATTTGTATCGAATAAATTTTTGTATTTGTAAATTTAAATACGAGTACTTTTCATAGATTTTTTAAAAATAACTAGAACATTAAAACATTAGTTATAATTATAATACACCTACTTTGAAGAAACTATACGAAAAAATTGCTTTTATTTGAAATTAATTAAATAATCATGATTTTTTCTTTTGTTGAATCAATTTTTTAATTTATTTTTAATAACTGTTTTAGCATATGTACCACAAAGTAAAGGTATATGCAAAGAGTTCAAGAAAGTGACTGATGAAGAATGCCACTTAGCCATAAATACAGTTCCATCAAGGAAAACGAAAGAGTACCTATTAATCACTAACAAAAACCCACCTTTTGGGCGAGACGACATTTTAAAATCGTAAAAGTCGCAAGACTTGGTACGATTTATCTAAGTCGTAAGTTCAATCAGATTAAAGTACATTTAACTGTAGGTAAAAGTTCAATTTGGGGAAACCGGGAAAAGAAATATGGCGTCAGGTAGCGGGGATTCAATTCAATCAGCTCCCTTGGTACCTCTCGCCGTGATTTGATGAGATTGTTGGAAATCAGAATAGGTTGAGAAAAAAAACTTGTGTAGCGCCAGGTCTAATGGAAATGCTGTGTTGTGTCGATTCTCAGAGCCGGTGTTTCTCGTATGATTTTGTTTATATTCGTACCTTCAGGACCGACTACCCCAGTCACAGTTTACATAATAAGAAAGAGTTGGACCTTTGTGGTTTATTGTTGCTCTGTTTACTCTCGTTACGTGACTTTTTTAGGTAACATAGTTTTTCTTTGTTATTACAATAGAGGTATATTTTTGTAACAAGACTTTTTGTAGTAAAATATAATACATTATTTTCTCTTACACAAGGATTTTGTGTCACACTTTTCAATAGCTCTTTATTCTCATTGAAGGCGGATTAGTTAGATTTTAATGGACACTTGAAATTCTTGTCACTTTGTTTTGGGGTTTATTTCGAAATAGTTAAATTTCTAATAGTTCTTTTTGTATGTTGCTGTGCAGTTTATTCCTAAGTATTTCTTTACAGTTTTAAGTTACTGTCTTCAGTTCCGTGTAAACTTTTATGTTTCAATTCATAAAATTGGTGTAAGTATCATGTAATATCCCCGTTTTGGAGATGGTGGGTGAAAATAAAAATTGTGAATTTTTGTGTATACTTAACTAAGATTCCATACCAAATTTCAGCTTTCTAGCACTTCAGGAAGTAGCAAAACATTTTAATGATCATTAGTATGTCAGAAATAAAATTAGCGTATTTAAGATATCAATGAAACCTGAAGTATTTGGAACTATTCGATTGAGACTTCGTATGATTAATATGTTTATAATCGACATCATATCCTGAGAATATTAATTATTAGAGAGTAAGATTAGTTTGACTTTAAAGATATGTCATCTGCATTTTTTTCTGCTGTTGTCCAACCAAAATGTGTATGTGTGTGTGTTTAGGGACTGAAATGTTTGTTTCATTTATTCTTGTTTCCAAGCCAAGTCACCCATTAACACTCGACAGACCAAGTAATGCGTTGCCGACCTGGAAAATAAAAAAAGAAGAAGGAGGCGGATAAGGATTCATTAACTTGACATCGTCAACAAAATTTAATGTAGTCTTCTGTGTTATTCCAGCAAAGCCGGCTCATTCGTGCCGAATCATGGCTTTCCTAACCAAAAAAATAGTAACTTGCTTAAATGATTTATACGATTGTAATTGCTCGATAACAGTATTCGTATTAGGTATACAGGATGATTATTGAATCATTGATATTCATTAGACCTATTATTGTACTCTTATTATGGAATGCTTTTATGGGAACTAACTAATACCAAATAGCGTTATCATAAAGATTTACAAAGTTAATGATAAATAAATAAATTATCGCATTGCATTGAGCAATTCCATATTTTAAAATAGCTCGTATTACTTTAATCATCGCGCCGCCCATCCAGGACCTTATTTTAAAAAATTGCGAATTTTATCGATTGCACCCTGTATTAGGTATACAGGGTGAAATCGAGAACACATTTTCAATCAAAAAACTTTAATTCGCTTTCACGATACTACTTAGCGTTTTGTGTTCCGTATAATTTATAGCATTGTTCTGTTATCTATCAGTGAGTTATTGTATCGAAGTACAGTGGTATCGAAAAGATCGAACATCGAAAAGGCGGGCCGCAGCGTTGGTCGATTTGTCAACATCATTGCGGTTTACCCGTCTGTCGTCCAAATAAATTGGATGGGACTTAAGGTACTTATGGGCTTCCGATGACGTTTGTGTATAATTCTCACATAATATTATGGCATTTTTCAATGACACAAATGGTATGTAATTTGTTACTTGCGAGTTAGTATTTGAACATAATAAATATATGTAATGTTTCGTGAGGAAACCTTCATGCACGCCTGCGAAGAGATTCGTAGGTTGTGTGTGAAGTCGTCCAATCCGCACTGGGCCCGCGTGGACGACTAAGGCCTAATCACCCTATACTGGTAGGCTCGTGCCCCTCGGTGGGGACGTTTAATGAGCTGATAATGAAATGTATGTAAGACTATTGCCTTTTAAATGAAATACTTATCCTATTTTGTAAATGGTTAAAATAAAGCAAATCGTATAGTACAAAAAAATAATTTACAATTTATAATAAGTGAAGGGCAACAGATTCCATAAACCGATGGTAAATACTACCCCTGCTCATGACAGATGCACTGTTAAAAGAAAAGGAATAATTGCAGTTTATGGAAGTAAATTTGTTGCTGTATTTAAAAGGACTTTAAGACCTACATATATGCGACGTATTTTATACTGAAAAATGGTTAAATTAAAATGGCTGTGGTAAAGCAATGGTAACTAAGTGTGAAAACTCGATTAAACTAACAAAAGTCCACAGCTGGATAATTATCGTCAATTCTTTGTTGGACCTCAGTATTCTCCTTATTCAGCAATTCAACTTCCTTCTTAAGTCTTTAGTCTATCGAGTTGAAGAGTATCTATCCCTACACTTCAGAACTGAGTTAAATTAAGTTTAATTTATATGATACTGCAAAAGCAAAATTGGATATTGCAAGAAACGTGCACTAACACGCATAATTAATATAAAGTTTAATTGCTTCCACCAAAACATTTGTACAGAATACAGTTTTACAGAAGAATTTGTGTTGCTTAAATGTCTAGTACGAAAAGTTAGCATTATCCCACTAACAATGCAAAAAGTATGTTACGTAAATTAAGTAAACAAACTCTTTAAAAGTGCTCAGGCTTGGAGATACGCGCCAGTGGACTCGCGGGGACAATGAAACCTCTACAATTGCCCATTCCAGAGTTAGGGAGGCGGCTCTGCTTATGGGGCAACATCATGACGTCCTGTTTATAAGGGATAACATGTACGCTTCAAGTGAATACGGCTGCTGGAATGAGACAACTCATTTTGGTTTATTTTGTTCCGTGCACCTTTGCTTTTGTGTTTTCATTTTTAAACACATATTGCTTAGATAAGTTGAACTTTTGCAACTGGAATAACTAAAACCTACATACATTTTCAAAATACCAGTAATAATTACATAATATGACTGTAGTTTATATGAAAAATGTGAAGAATGTGTTAAAATAAGTAAGTAAATTTGGTCATGAAAACTAATTTGAATAAATCTTTAACAGTAACAGTATACTTATATATCAAGTCTTTAATTTTTATCGTCCGAGTTTGATTCCTTTACCAGTTCCTTTAGTGTTCATAAACACGTCTATTTTTAGTGGTATGGTAGTTATCTGTTTTATGTATTCCGATATAAATGTTAATAGAAACATTTGTTGTTTGGCACTTATTGTACACGAATTAAGGCTCGATTGGGTAATTGATTACTTCAGTACTCGGGCTAGATATAGTTTCTCTCAATTTGACCTATCGAGAATTTAGCTTTTTAATATAAAAAAAAATACATCAATGTCCCGGCTTCCCGGATTATGACTGGACTTCTTTCCGTAAATACAGCAAATTGTGTGAACCGAAAGGGTAAAATTTTGCTCCAATAACCTGTTCAAGGCAAGATCTAATCCACCGCTTCAAGTTATCAAGGGCTGGTGTTAGTGCCTTTATAAGCCACACACATTAGTGGATTACATGCGAAAGCTTTTTCGTTCCTAAGGCGACCTGTAATCGGCTTTCTGACCCTTCCACGTAAATAGTTGGCAATATATTCACCTCGCCAAAGGATTTCTATTCAAAATATGAATAGCGGATTTAAGTGTAAATGATGTGGCTGTATAATATTTTATGAGGGGGTGTTTAAAATTCGAACGAGCAGTTCTGAGTGATATCAATGAAATAAGTTTTATATTAGCTATAAAATAGTGAGCCATTATAATCGTATTATTCGCTCGTATTTTATATAATGCGAAAACAAAAGAAAACTATTATTGTAGAAGTAGTATACTCGTAGTATTTTTTACCCCACTAATCAATCGAAGGCAAATGTAGGTTCTAACTGACAACTCATTTTACCTAAATATGTTAACCTGAAATTAAAAACATTAAAACTAAGTTTTCAGGCATTATCACTTTCTAGCTACATACTCAATTAAAATTATTATCCTTTTTTGCAACAAGCTATTTCACTCATTTAGCACTTTATACAAATTTGAGCGAATTCAATTAATTTTAAAGTATTTGAAATGAAAACAAATTACGTACTTACACTAGTAAAACTTTTTGTCGACATATATGAAAAGAAACCGGTCTAGACGCAGAACAAATACAAACATTTATATTCGGGTCTATTGCAAACGGAATCAAAGGTGCTTACAGGTTGAGATGGAAAACAGGCTGTAAATAATAAAAGGATCACAGCCCGGCCCGGGAAGAGGCCTTTTCCTGCGCGTTAACCTTTCACCGCCTTCGCGGGGGACAATATGCTTACATTCATGTGATGTCTGGCATTGAAGTGAAAATAAAAACATTCTTTACAGGCGTTCATGGTTTGCAATTGTAAATCCTCATTTTTTAGAAAACTATATAAAATTTATTTCAAAATTTATAAAAATCAATAGAATTTACCTTTGATACTTTCACAATAACAATTTAAATTATTTATTATTTAATATCTGTTAATAAAATTTATTTCATTCTAATAAATTAATTATAATTCATGAAATGACTACACTTTGCAGATTTCTGTAGGTACAATGATGTAAAAATTATAGATTCGTGATAATCAATCGCACACAAAGCAACACAAAGCAATCGAAAAAAATGTTCCGAATGCAGTGACGGCACACATATACATATTTTGAACACGTTTAACTAAACAAAAGAGTACAAAATGTACTCTCTTGGACGGTTCGTTTTTGAGGCACGGATGGGGTATCTACATTTATATATACATAATATCATTGTGTAGGTAAATGACATGTCTGTAAAAATTCAATTGACAACTTATCACGCCCTAAATGATAAGTCGTTTTACGTATAGTATTTGTAGAAAATGGATATTGATTCAAGTTAACTTGACTTTATAATAGACAACAGTAAGAGTAAACGAAACTAAGAGGTCTGGGGAAACTTTGAAAATTTTAAAAACAAAGTTGAGCGCTGGCGTAAAACTGCAAGAAAACTTAAAAGCTTGTTAACTCTGGATACATACGGGGCTGTATTCGATGAAGCTCGAAAATAGATAAGATAAGATAATTCTTTATTGTTATAACTGTGTATGTTCTTGTTACAAATTCAGTTGAGTGTCAACAGTCTGCCCTTTTCGGGCGTACAATAATAAAAATATAAAAAATTACAATTCAATATTAAACAATTATACATTACAAACAATTTTAATTTCATCTCCAATTTTAATAATCACTACAAATCAATTTAAAATCAATAAAACATAAATCAATAATTTCATCTCACAGTATAAATAACATCAGTTTTTACAATTAAAATATTCGTCTAAATTATAAAAGCATTTTAATATTAACCATTCTTTGAGTTGCCTCTTAAATAGTGGATTTTCGAGAGATTTGATAGTAAGAGGTAAATGATTAAATATTTTTATTCCATAAATTAAAGTGCTTTTACTAAATATGTAGCTAGAGCTTTTCACTATACACATGTCAAATTCATGTTGCGATCTTAAATTTTTCTTTAATTTACTCTTTTCTAGAAAATGGTCCTTATTACTTTTTATAAAAATGCAAATTTCTAGTATATAAATACACGTCAAAGTTAGAAATTTAAAATCTTTGGAAACATTTCTAAGAGATTCATATTTATTAATATTGTACATGATACGTATACACTTCTTTTGCAAAATAAATGTAGTCTGTATATTGACTGAATTACCCCAAAAAATAATGCCATATGTAAGCAGTGGGTACACATACCCATAGTACGACTTTTTTGCAACCTCCTCTGAAGCTATTTTATTTAATATTGATATCGCATAGCAGCTGCTTGATATCCTTTTATTAATTTTTTCAATGTGTGATTTCCAATTAATATGTGCGTCAATAGTTATGCCTAAAAAAGTTGTATCGTTAACTTCCTTGATTGGTTTATCATTTATTTGTATATTGAATTGCAAAGGTTCTTTCTTATAATTTCTAAATTGTATAAATTTGGTTTTGTCTAAATTAAACATTCAAATTTATTGATGATAACCAGGTTACAACTGTGTTTAGTGTATTATGAATTTCATCAATAAACTTATTATCGTTCATATTATTATTTTTCGCTAGAAAAATTGTGGCTCGTTCGCTAGAAAAATAAATAAGTATAGACCAGATCTCAAATTGTAATAAACTAAATCAACACTATTTTAATTGATTTTAACTCGTGATTACAGTCCGACACACGTTTATCTCGCGGCTTATGTATGATTTTGCGGTTTCGAAATTTTATACAAACAACCTCAAATTTTTGGTAATTTTGATAGAATGTTCAAATAGATAAATAATCTCTTTTTAAACATTTTATAAGCAATACAATATTAACTATGCAAATATAATAGCCATTTGTTCATTAGTACGAGTATTTGTAAAGTTGTAATACACTTTTTTGTATTACTATTTTATTTATAGGGAGTATTCCCTATGAATAAAATATCTTTTTGTATTTATTTATGTTTCTAGGTTTTTTGTAAATATATACATATTATATATTATATTTGAATTATTTTTGTTTATCTTGTAAGTGATTTTTTTTTGTTTTGTTAATATCATAATACAATCCACAGCTTAATAATATTAACAAGAATTAATGATTTGTAAATACAACATTAATTAAATTAATAATTTTATACAATTTTTATTTTTTTTTCACTAAACTTTTCGGGTGGTTCTATATTTGTTCCACAGTTTTTGAAGTTGATTAACTTAAAAAACTACGGAACCGATTTTGAAGGTTTTACCAATACTCGACTACTTTTTAATTTATCCACTCACGTTGTTTATAATGTTTCTGTTAATATCTAGTCTGTCGTAATACTTTGCCGTACATTTTGTATTCCTAAGCCGACATCAGACAACACCTTGGCAGGCACTCCGACGAAATTGGAAGAGAAAATAAACAGAAAATTTCACGTACCAGATTACACCTACGGACGCGGATGCAAACGTGATTCCGGCGCAATGCTAGTTCCTACCTCGATTACCGTGCTAATATTGCACTTTTATGCTTTCGAAAAGTTTTGATTAAATGAAAATGAAATGTAAAGTTCTAAAGGAGTGAAATAGTTGCAATCTTGCTCTCTCGAAGTCTGTTTGAATTCAAATTGATAATACTTTATCAAAATTATGTTATGTCACTTATAGATAAACAATATATATGTCAAAATAAATAATCGAATACCGAAAACCCCAAATCTATTGATTATTAAATGTCCTAACAGTTCTAAGCGGGAAATTCTGAAAAACTCAAATAAATACAAAAAATAATATGTATATATATGATCATATGTGACTTGAGTTATAAATAAATATATTTTTTTGTTTTGATTCGATATGTCGCATAACCAATAATCGATGGAACAAACGAGTACTGAAATGGCGACCACACCTTGCCAAGCGTACCGTAGAACATCCATCGGGCTGATGGACCAATGTTAATGGCAAATAGTAATGATATGTAATGGTAAATTAGTGAGATCTATATCCAACAATAGACTGCAATATGTTTAAGAGTGAGCTACACTTTAAATAATACTCTTTTAGAATATATAATAATTTACGATCTCATAATTGCGCAAAATGATAATGTTCGGCTATGATAAGATCGTTGACGCATACATTTTGCAGAGAGCATACGAGATTCCTGCATGTAGGCTTCAGGTCAGCCTCCGGGAATGATGAAGGCGCGTAATTTACAGCGCCCGGCTCTACTGTGACAGATGGCTACTCGTGTCGTATATATTGCCGCAGATGTATGAACGGATGGTAATGGAGAAGGCAATTAAATATGCGAGGTCAAACAAATGAAATTTTAGTAAAATCACCGGATAAAAGAGACCTAACATCTGTTGTCTCGAGTGTCAGGCGCAGCGCGGCATTGATGGAGAATAATAACTGTCTATAGGTTGTTGGTCTCCTTCAATGCTATTCTCACATGGTCAGGCGTATTACTTACCATCGGGTGAGCATTCCGACCGTCATGTATACATAGTTACTAAAAATATGAACGTTTGGTAGAACCAAAACTGCTGCGCGTGTGCTCTTGCGCCTAATCTGTGTTAAACATAATATTGAGTTTCAAGTTCATTTTCTTTTAATGGCCCTTTGTGTAGTGTTTTATTGTTTCTATTGCAGTAAGCTGGAGCAGTTCAGTCCATATCCAAGATTTAGTAAAAATGCTACATCGTAAAAAAAAGTCACTGATATGTACGGTGTTTGGCGCATGGACTAACCGAATTTGCATCTACCGGGGAAAAGTAGCGTAAGATCCCCCCAACACCCAAAAATTCTGTCGGTCCATGTGCCTAACACCCTGTATATTTAAATTTTTGGTATCGTATTTTCACAGGTAAAACCAAAGTGTCTGTGCAATCATTATCATAAAAAATGAGAAAAATTACTATCGAACAAAGGCAACCCGATAGAGCGTCGGTGGCTCAATGGTGTGGACTGTCGCCCTCCTACCGGGAGGGCTGGGGTTCAAATCCCGCCATGTAACAATATGTTTTCGAATTTTCGAAATTATATGTACGTTATCCGACGCTCTTACGGTGAAGGAAAACCTTCATGCACGCCTGCGAGGAGATTCAAAGGTTGTGTGTGAAGTCGTCCAATTCGCACTGGGCCCGCGTGGACGACTAAGGCCTAAGCACCCTATACGGGTAGGCTCGTGCCCCTCGGTGGGGACGTTTAATGATCTGATGATGATGAAAGGCAACCCCTGAATAAATAATTATTATCTGTCATATGTATTTATTTACAGAGTTTTATTTTGGTCTTTGCAGTTTTGTCTGCTACGTTTGTAGTATCTTATTCCTCATTTTACAAAAACACTTCCGTAAGTTATAGTTTTTAGTCGTATTATTAATTTAAGAAACATCAAAAATAATTACCGCAAAAATAAAATACCTTATCAAATAAAAAATAAATTTTGCAAGAACGCGTTTCGTAACTCCTTCCATTTAAATGTAGGCCTCATTTACTAAAATATCCGGACCATCTGCGACCTCATGACTATTTAAGGAGATTTATCATTTGAGCTCTGGATATATTATTATATCTGGAGCGCGGGAATTTTGCGAATGTTCAAGTCACGTGAGAGGCTAGATGATTGCTTAAAATTTAGTTTCTCGGCAAGCACACAAGAACATAATTATAAACACTTAACACTAATGAAAAGTACATGAGATTGGAATACACGTTAGTTTTATCTCAGTATTGTAAAACTTAAAATTTAAGCTCCAAATTAAAAATTTTAGCGATTAGTTATCGTCATCATAAACAAACCATCAATGATTTTCAGAGGCATAAATATAAATTTGAAGTCATAAATCACAATCGTTCGATATCGTCACCAAACTAACAACTACGTGGTGCGCAAGCCTCATAGCCAAGATGTCTTGTTTCCACTATATAAAGAAGGTGTTACAATAGCCATCAGCGCTGCGATATTTTGCGACTCAAATTTGACATATTTTGATTCAAAGCTTTCGTCATAAAGCGGCTCCATATCTATAACACTATATTTTTTAATATACACATCAACCTTTGTATTTACATTTAAATGTTATTCTGTTAGTTTCAATAAAACATTTTTGTCGTGCCATAACGAGGTAGAGATAATAGCAATGGATGCGTAAGGAAATGCTCATTGTTGCATCGATAATCCTCTCTATCTCAACGTTTCATGCATAGGGTCACCAAAAATCAAACAATTAGTGGAATCATGAAATCAATTATGTCAGTAACCCTATGGTTTTAAAAGTTCGGGGACTAAATATCTTTTGAGAGATTTTTTGTTCTGTTAAAGCGTTATTGATGAATAAGCACAAGAACTTCGGTAGCTCATTGATATGGACTGTTGCCTTGTGATCTGGAGGGTGCAGGTTCAAATCCCGCCTCGTGCATATGTATTTTCGAAATTGTAAATGTAATGAACTATAGTGTAAAAGAATTAACTTTTTGTAATTAGCAAGCTGAACAAAACATAATCCAGTATCCACAATACTCGTACAAGCTTTGCTTAAATTAAGGTTGCGCTGTGTGAATATCTCTAAATATTTAAATTTGCATAAATTATTTCTTCAAACGTTTTTAAAAACATTTATGAAATCCTAACCAAGTAATGAAATCATATCACCCCTACTACCGGAGCCCGATGCGAATTATCCAATAAACATAATGAAAATTTAAGCCTAGCGACGCTGACGATCTGGCGAGACGTCGCCTGCAGATAATCCGACGTCTGCGCGAGTGAGCCTGTGTGAAATTGCCTTTATTGTCGTTATCGTCTGGTACTGTTTTGCAAACGATTATTAAATTAATATTAGAGACAAAATGAAACAACGTCAGAAGACAGTTTGCTTTGAAGATATTATACGATTATTATTGAACAAGTAAGTTGTTTGTTTTTTACGCGTACGTTACAAAAAATAAAACGACAATACGCATTAAGCCCGTGTGCTGGATTACATTCCAATCTCTTCATACACATGCTCAAAGAAGGCACATATTAGTATACGATATATAATAGGAGAGTTGAGTGAGTTATTGGTTGCTTAGATAAAATACTCTACTTTTTACTATTAAATCCTGACTCCATCAGGCACCTTTGGTGTTGCTTGGCGAAGCTGTAAAAGCCCCTCAAAACGCCAACAGAAGTAGTCAGTTCGAAAAAAATACAGGCACCTTTGCAAGCCATCGATCAATCAGGTCGGAAGACAGCTTGCGTTATGCTAGCTAAGATGGGATTTCTAAACCAGTACTGAAAAAGCTGATATCAAACTGAGAGGCTGATAATATTGAATGCCGAGAATTCAGACACAATGAAAATATATTGCGTCTGGTGCCTAATGGCATCATTGGCGGTCAAAGGGTTAAACTAGCTGACAGATTTGACCCAACCAGAGACATATAAATCCTAGACACACAACAGTCATTAAAATTCTTGCAGTATCTTAGGGCTTTAGTGATTCCAACAATATTTTTCACTTTTCTTGATTCAAACCAACCTCACCTGTTTATGGTAAAGTTGGGTAGCAACCAAGGTTTCGTAATCTTCGAACATCATGGACCGCCGGGTGTAAGTACTGTCTGTAACCCTTCAATGAAATAATTTATTTAGGAAGGACTTTCACTTAATTAATACAATAACACTTTTCAATAATACCGTCTTCCAAACTCGTACTTATAACCAAACAAAGTTTATTATATAAAACAAAGCCACAGTCTGTCAAGTTGGCAAAACTTCATAACAACCACGTCCGCAAACCGTTGATATGCGCGAACGCAACTCGATTTTATGAAACCGAAATTGATTACATAGCGAATTAATTAGTGCAGGCTTCGTCTAACACACGACGTGACATGATTACCCTAATCCGGCGAGCTCGTTAACGAATAAAACATTTACAAGGGCTGCGACGGAGCTCGCTATGAATATTAATACGATGCTTTCTACACCTGAAAGTTTATTTCATTATGCCGGCGATATGGAGCGGACCGATTGTGGAATGTTATTCGAGTTACGGTTTTCATGTAACTCGAATAACGTGAATGGGGAAATTTACGTGACATGAAAATGAGGTTTCAAGAATACAAAATATTTTTAAATACCGCTTAATTTAAATTTTTATTTCTTTCAAACATGTAATGAATCAAGGGATCTTTGGCTTTGTGAATATCATCTAATCTCACCGTGGTACCTACACACCACTTACTACTTTATAACCAAGACGTCCTCCTATCAAGTTCTTTCTGTTCTCTCTTTGCATCCTCTTTAACGTTTATCACGGAGAGTATTCCAATGAATTGATTTTCTAGGGAAAATCAGAAATTTTATTCATACCACTATATTGAATGAATACCTCTATTTCGCGATTTTTTATCGAAACTTTTTACCGTGCAAGAAATAAAAAAAAGACGACAAAACTATGGGATCAGTTCAGAAATATTCCCTGAGCGATACGACAGGGCTGGCGATTCAAAAATCCCATCCTAGTCATTATAGCCCTCAAAACGCAAATAAATAAATAAATCCCAGTTATTAGCGCATTAAAAAAAATAATAAATCGGAAACTTTTAAAGAAAAATCAACCTAAAAAACTTTAGTTCCAAACTGTTCTGGCATTATCTGAATAGTCTCTAATGGGCAGCGTAATTTCACACTTATTCCTCCAGTTAATTCGCAGTGACCCAAATAAGCGTTGGCACGATACTCGATGTTAATAAGGTATAATTAAATCCATTGCACCGTGCTTAGAATAAGCAATGTGCAGCCTTGTTTTAGCCGCACGAGGTTAAACCTTATTTCATGAATTTAATCTAAAAAGATAGACAATAACAAAAAAAACAATATTTATATGAGGACAGTATGAACGGTTCATGCCTCAATCAATTAGTTATCTCCATCAGCTTATTACGGCCCAGGAAAGGCCTTTCCGCAAAGCATATCTATTGAGAGACAGGGCCTTAACCCTCCACGCGGCCCAATGTGGGTGTAACGACTACCGTCTTAAGATTGCAGTCAGGATCGACGGCTGAACATTTTCTCCAAAGCAAGAAATCATCTTTTTTCGGAAAATCTGGTGATTTAACCTGCAATGTCCAAACTAAACTAGGAAAATTGCACAAGGTGACTTTTCCTCGAGGGATTTGAACCCACGAACTCCAGGTTACACTGATCTAAGGAATGTTGCCTTCCGATCTGGAGGGCAGGTTCGAATCCCGCCAAGTAACAATGTTTTTTCGAGCTTTCGAAATTGTATTATGTACGTTTACGCACCAATATTGCAGAAAAACATCGTGTGGAAACCTGCGCACGCCTGCGATGAAATTCAAATGTTGTACATGAAGTTGGCTAATTCGCACTGGGCCCGCGTGGATGACTAAGGCCTATACACCCTGACTAAGGCCTACCCGTATGGTATGCTTGTGCTCCTCGATGGGGACGTTATAATGAGCTGATGATGAAGTTGGATTGGGCCTCTGGTCTGCTCTGCTTCAGTGAGTGTTAGAGTTGGCCAGATTATAAATGTAAATCCAAAGACAATAATAAGGCACTGTCTAGCCCCATATAACGAAAATGAAAAGTGTTTATTCAGTTAAGGTCTTTACAGAACACTTATGAATGTCAAATGAAGCTACCACTGGTTCGGGCGGTAGTTTTCCACTGAAAAGAATCCAGCAAGAAACTCAGTCAAAAAAAATGTTTTGTACAGAATCATACTATTTGTTATCGAAATAATTATATAAAGCAAATTATATTCACAATTTTACTCATATTAAGTATTAATAAAAATATAATTATCTACAACAGTATTATTAAGTCTTTGAGTATATTATGAATCTAAATAGATGATATCATAAAAAAATGCAGTGCAGGCGTGGAGATCAACATGTCCAGGATTTTTTATCATAAACAATTACTATGGGTACTAAACAACGGAAAAGCATACTATATACACACTAAATTTGTTATTGTTAACACATACATAATGTTGTACATAGAAACATCTATACAATAGATATGTTCATATATAACAGACATGTTCATGCACAAAAATGATTGTACTGCTCGTGGGTCAAACAATCCCATGGTGTAATAGCCGTCGTAACCCCTATTACACATCGTCAATTATAGTCTTTAGCACAGCAGAACCTCCAATTTATGGTTCACTTGGACCTCTTCCATCTCATATTCAAAACCACCCTCACTGTAAAATCATTTTAAAACCGCATAATATGGCCACAAATTAAATAGCAATTTATTTACCTGTGCAAAAAACATTGGTGCAATCGGCAAAACAACCGGAACCGACCGCAAGCTCGCCTGAACCAGGAAATACTGGCATTATTTCACTGCTACACCAACCTCGCTATCTTTGTAATTTTATGGTGGAATTGATCATTGTAGCTTTTTTATTCGAAATAAAGGTCCAAGCGATTAATAACGTTTCTTTGAGCTTGGTTTTAACTATTGCTGTTATTTCAATTTAATCATCTATTTCAAATATATCTCGTGCTTAACCTTTACATGTTATTGTGTTGGCATCATCATCAGCTCATTAAACGTTTTCTCACGATGTTTTCCTTCACCGAAAGAGCGTCGGATAACGTACATATATTTTCGAAAATTCGAAAACACATTGGTACACGTCAGGATTTGAACCTTAGCCTTCCCGTCAGGAAGGCGACAGTCTACACTAGTGATGTAACGAATATTCGCATTCGCATTCGCGAATATTCGCATATTTTTCGATATTCGCATTCGCATTCGCATTCGCAAAAATCGATGCGAATATTTTGCGAATGTTTTTATCAAACTAAAAGGAAATTATTATATAGATAGATGCATATGAATTAATAACACAATAGATAAGGAAGCTTTATATATTTTATTTAATCATATGTGTATTGACTGTTCCATAATATGAAAAACTTAACCTTTTTTATTTTTTAGGCATATTAAAATATTAACAAGAAGAACGATAATAAAATATTAACGAAAGAAAGAGATCTAATCAAATCTAAGTATAATACTAATCAGCCTTGTTACAACGATGTAAGGTTTGCTCTTCTTTAGTAGATTATTACTAGAACAATTATTAAATAAAGTTTACAATGTCTTTTTACTAAAACCAAATAATTACTTTTAACAACATTAAACTTCTTATATCCGATCTATTATACATTTATAACCTTTGGCTTTAGTTTTATATTCTTTATATTATTTTAGTATATTTTTGAACAATTAAATATAATGACAATTTATGAAATATGAACTTAAACAACCAAATAAGGAATACTTAACTCTTTTAAACCAAATAAGGATTACTCAACTCTTTTTTCAAACTTTTTACAAAAAATAAACTAATATTTATTTTTATTTAACCAAAAGTAAACTTCTAATATTACCATACCTTATGTTAAAACTAATTCTTAATTAAAGTATCTTTTATGAAAAAAGAACTACAGAGATCTAATCAAATTAAGTATAATATTAATCAGCTTTGATAAAACTATGCAAGGTTTGCATTTATTTAGTAGATTATTTATTACTATAACCATTATTTAATAAAGTTTATAATTTCTTTTTACTCAAACCAAATATTTACTTTTAATGAAATATACATTTCAATACAAAACAAACAAATAAAGAATACTTAACTATTTGTTAATAAACTTAAAAAAAAAACAAAATAATGTTTCCTTTAATTGTAAATAAAAGTAAACTTCTAACATTAGGTTTCATTTTTTTTAAAATAGTTTTCTTTATCTTTGTATTAAGAAAATAAAAATTATGAAATATAAAGTACACAAGTTGTTTTGAAAATTTATAGTTTTGCTAATAACAAGTAAATAACAATAAAAACAAGGACATAGTCGAATATTTAAAATTTAAATATGCTGTAATTTTTAATTCTTAATAATTAAATTGAAGTAATGGAATATTAAATTTTAAAAACAAAAGTTTTGAGGCTCTTTCTCCGTGCAACCTGCTTCGGTGAGGTGTGTAAAGTAGTCCAGCTCCACTAAAAACTCTTTCACTGGGGACACTTGTGGGTGGAGTCACCAAATATTCTCTGGCTACTGGAGAAAGAATATCATATTTGTTGCTATTTACTTTCCACCAAAGAAGTGGGTCTTCTTCATTTTCAATACGTTTATCCAAAACATATTCATTCAATTTTTTTTTAATTACTTGTTCTACAGGATTTGGAATATCATTATTAATTTCTTCCTCGCTTTCACTTGAGTCCATCATCATTTTCATGGTTTCTTTTAATGACACAGATTTCTCTGAAAGATTAGCACGGGAGCTAAAGTTTTCTTTAAACTGATTTGTCATATTAGGACGCTTTGAATTGAAACATGAAGACAAGTCCTCATTTCCAATTAAATTTAAAATATGCTTCACGACCTGATCTTTGGTTGAAGGATTTTTGAAAAATTTCGATTTGTACCTAGGATCAATAAAAGTTGCTATAGCAAATAATCTGTCGTTTTCCAAATGAGAAAATCTGAGACTCATTTCTTGTTTTAGAACAAGTATGGTATTCCGAATGTAATCGTCAGATGCATCATATTCATCAATCACCTTTTCCAGGGTGGCCAATAACGGAATCACAGATGATATGGAAACATTGGCTGCACTTAGTTCTCGTGTTATTTCTTCAAAAGGTTTTAGCAATTTCAATAATTTTTCAACAAGTATCCATTCTTCTGAAGTAAGTTGTGAAATTTTGTTGTTAGTGGAAGCATACAGGCACAGTGAATCCTTGTTTTTTAAAATGCGTTCTAACATATAAAAAGTGCTGTTCCACCTTGTAACACACTCTTGGATTATCTTGAGCTTTGGTTGATTAAGCTTTTCTTGTAAATTAGCAAGTTCATCTTGAGCTACATTAGAGTGGTGGAAATGTGTTGCTATCTTTTTACATTTGTTAATGACTGTAATTATAGATTCTTGTGACTTCAACCCTTCCTTAACAACAAGTTGAATTTGGTGCGATAAACAATCAATGTTTTTAATGTTCAATAAAGAAATACCTTTTTTCATGTTAGTGCCACCATCCCTAACAATACATAATACATGTTCTTTGGGAATTCCCCATGATGACAACATAGTTTCTAACTTTGCGGCTATGTTTTCTCCTGTATGTCGCCCATCATTAAACACTTCTGCTTTCAAAACAATCATTTTTCGTTCATAACTATTGGTAATTCCGTGACAAGTGAAACTTATCAGCGAAACCCCAGAGCGAGAATCAGACTAGATATCAGTTGTTAACGATAATTTATCAAATGATTTGATTAATTCCAGAATTTTATCCTTTACCTTGCCATATAAGTTTTCGCAAATAAAGGAAGTAAATATTGTCGAGTTTTTAAATTATACGATGGGCATACTTGGTTAATTAATCTTACAAATCCAAGACATTCCACAAAACTAAATGGTAAATCCTCCAGTGCGATCATTTCGCTAATTAAATTATCCAGCTCCAAAGACTTGGTGTTGTTATTATCCCACTTTTTATTTTTTGTAACACAATCAGTTAGAGATATTTGTTTGAGGTCGGTCTTGGTACATTGTCGCGAAGAGGACGGCAAAGAATAAGTTTTTGCAGCACCTCGCTTTTCATTTTCTCTTTTTTTCAATTCGTCATATTCATTTTTGTGTTTAGCTTCCAGGTGATTTCGCATAGAACTAGTGGTCCTGCCTTTGCGCGAGTACTTTTTATCACACAACTTGCATTTCACATTTTCAGCATCGTATATTCTAAAATAAGTCCAAACTTCGCTAACATGTGCTTTACTCATGTTTTTATATCACTTCGTCACTTGAATATTACTTAAATTTGGAAAATAACACTAACCTAACCTTAAATCAAAACAAAACTTTTCGATTGAACTAACTTCGTTCATTCAACCTGTATTGGTTCGGGCTATGTTCGGTTTCAACATGGCCGGCACGAAATGTCAAAACTGTCAACTGTCACTGTCGCGCGCTTTATTTGAAATTTAACATTCGCATTCGCATTCGCATTCGCGAATATTGAAGATAAATATTCGCATTCGCATTCGCATTCGCGAATGTTAAAAATTCAATATTCGTTACATCACTAGTCTACACCATTGAGCCACCGACGCTCTCCATTGGGCCACCGTTTGACGCGACCGTGTTGGCATTATTATACATGAAATGTTTTTGGTGGGATACTTTTTACAATAACTTTCTGACGTCGTTTATTTTTCTTAAAGTGCATAGCTAAATATTATATATATACGATATAAGAAAAATGAATTTACTACTTACATAATTATGATTTGACGACCCATTTGGTGTTGCGGTTGAGACGTAGACTGCAACACCAAGGATTCTGGGTTCGATCGGGTCATGATACTACTAAATTTTAATCCACAAAACATGTTACTGTCGTTCCCATAACTTCACTGATTACAATCTCCAACAATAGTTTTTAACTTTCCAAGAGACTTTCGCAGACTCGAAGTAAGTGCAGCAACAATAAGGCTATAAAAACTTGAAATTACACCGGCTCTATTGTTGGTGTATGTTGGAGTGCTCTCGAGGATCCGTGCAGACAATATGCATATTCACCCCGCCCTCAGCCGTACGTGAGTGCGTGCCTTTATGTCCCAGGAATGTGACTTCTAATACCGGGATATATTATTCCTAGATGAAATCTCGCGGTTTACTCGTAAACTGCATAAGCAATAACTTCCACCCTTGTGTAGTGGGCCGTTTATGTTGCTTATCGTATCTTGTTTGCTTTAATTTTGGAGATTGTGAGCGTGAGGGCATATTTGGAATGGTTGTATGTTTTCGATATCGAAAAGACGATTCGACCTATCGATTTATGAAATCCTGATTTAGAATAATTGTGCTAAGATAAAATCGATCTCTCATATTCCAAAATATTTAATGTATCGAGAACGGCTTAACTCATTTCGCAAATTTGTTTTTCATATTTTGTGTAAGATACAAATAATATTCTTATGGAGTGGATCATGAGTAATGAGAAAAGCAGAGAACCGGGATATTTGGTGCTAAATGGGGTAGTCCAGAGGTCATATAATAAGTAGAAAGAGAGAGAAGAACCAAAATAAATCAATAAAATAAAAATAAACACTAAAATAACAGCGGATCCATATTTTATATTAGCGCTATAGTTAATTAAGTGTGCCTTTGAGTAAAACAAAAAAAAACGTTGACATAATGTGCACCAGTTTTTGACAGAAACTATATAAAAAGCAAAGCAGTTAAGAAACAATTATACAGAATGCATATTTAGAGCAAAGAGATTCCGTGTGAAAGTAATGAAAATGTATTTATATCTAGATGTTTTATGTGAACATAAGACTAAGACCGGGTGGCACATTGCACCACAATCGCAATAATAACCACCGGTTGGCGTAACGAGAGCCCCACGATCTACTTTAACAACATTTATATTCATATCACCGTGTATTTACATTCCATCCCAGAAATAACGCGCGGGGAAAGGTTGAGTTCCATTTCTAAAGGTTTTACGTTTCGGTTTTCTGGGCATGAAAACCTTTTGCGCGCTCGGTAAACCCTCGATGGTTTAAGGATACTAATCAGATTTGCGTATGCTGAGGTCATAAATACGAGTATGTACGTGGCGTGCTTCAATTGACATGAAGTTGGTCTATTCTGACCGACTTAATACCTTGCTTTAGAGTCTAAGTTTTCTGATTAAATCAGAAATAATCAAAGTAATAAGTGTTTTTATTAGATTTATCTGCGTTTCATCATCAGCTCATTAAACGTCCCCACCGAGGGGCACGAGCCTACCCATATAGGGTGATTAAGCCTTTGTCGTCCACGCGGCCAGTGCAGGTTGGACGACTTCACGCACAACCTTTGAATCTCTTCGCCGGCGTGCGCAGGTTTCATCACGATGTTTTCCTTCACCGTAAGATCGTCGGATAACGTACAAATGTTTTTCGAAAATTCGAAAACACATTCGTACGTGGCGGAATTTGAACCTCGGCCCGCCCGGTAGGAGGGCGACAGTCCACACCATTGAGCCACCGACTCTCTACAATATATATGCGTTTACAATATACAAATTAATAATACGTTTTGGCGATTTTGCAGTTGTCGCGATCACCAAATAATTGGGTCTGCGACCAATAACTGCAAATAAATAGAAGAAATTTTATGGATATACTATTTTCATAATTAAGACGATTTAAATCTATGATTGAAGTTCGATGAGTGACTATATCCTGCGCCTACTCACAAGGGCTCACAGAAAATCAGCGTCAGGGTCCGATTACCGGGCCAGGGCACATGCTGAGTGGGTCCAATTACTTTGGACATTGTAGTACAGAGGTGTGATCTTGTTAATACTTTTTTTTATATTTCTCTATTTTGTTTTAATACATTTTGTTCTGTTTGTGTTGCAATGTCTAAAAATAATAAATTAATTCTTTCTTTTCTATAATACGTGATTTCACAATTGAAAATTATGTTCGAGCTTCCGACATAAACACTAATATACCTTTATTCGGGTTCTACTTGGCACGGACTTAAAAATTATAAAATAGATAATACATTATAGGCTTTGACTTTGATTCTCCTCTTAAGCCAATCGCAGTCCACTGCTGAGCATAGGTCTACCCCATTTTGCGCCAGATATCCCGATCCTCCGCTTTACTTTGATTGTTATGAAAACAATAAAATATGCAGAAATTGCCAAAACAAAAAATGCATGTAGTGTTCAGATTTTTGTAAACTAAATATAAGCGGCAGAAACAAGAATTTTGCAACAAGAATTTCATATTGAAGATATTAAACGCTTGAAATATTTATAGCAGAATGTTATAACACAAAATAACCCTACTGGACCGATGTTAGATATTTTATTGACAGAAACTATGTACGCCAAAGGAATATCTAAAGCATGGATTTGGTTACGTATTTTTCATTTTATTTTAGATCATGACCTTTTTGAATTCTAATGTATAATTAGCATTTTTATCTAACACTAGCTTTTGCCCGCGGCTTCGCTCGCATTAAATTCGGGATAACACGGTATTTTCATTTATCACTATACATAGGATTTCCCTTCCCTCCAACTTTAAAGGTTTCGGGGTCAATTTCAGAATTTTTATTAGCAAAAAATATGTTATGATGAGCTTACCTTAAAAGATAGACACATGCTCTCGCGGACTTTTTTGTAGACCTTTAAAAGGAGAACAATACTCTCATACATGACTTTTGTGTAACTTTAACCGTTTACTCAGCGTACGCAGCGGAAGCTCCAAGTATGAAAAAATACCCCCGATTATGAAACATTCTTCATTGCTGCTCCGCTTCTATTACCCGTAGCGTGATTATATATAGCCTATAGCCTTCCTCGATAAATAAGCTATCTAACACTGAAAGAATTTTTCAAATCGAACCAGTAGTTCCTGAGATTAGCGCGTTCAAACAAACAAACAAACTCTTCAGCTTTATATATTAGTATAGATATGTAGCTGAGACAATGTCCAAGCCTTGTCATGGGGTTAACAGATAGAAACTAAGACTGTCGTGCCGTCTAGCTCCAATTTAAGCAAGGAGTTTCGACTCAGGATACTTAACAACTGATAATCATACTTATACTCGTATTATGGTTCTTTAAAAATACATAAATAATATGATATACTTAGACCACTAAAAACAGATTACACATGTTCGTCTTCTTCCCGGGGATTGAACTTTACACGGGTTCTCGACTATAATATGAGCTTATTTATAAGAAAAAGGTATTTATCCTCAATAAAGGATAGATAATAATTATGTACACTTATAGTATTGTTTACTCCGGGCGGATTGGCGAGTCATAGTATCCAGTAACATAACTATCCGTTTCATCCTTCAGTCCGGAACACCACATCACCAAGAGCATTACAGTTATGACAAGGCAAGTACGAGAATTGCACCAAACTGTTTACAAGCTTCAATTATGCCGATGATAAAATCTACGACCATCTTTTTGTAAGAAGAATTCTGGGAAATCGGAGGACACGTTGTCGCAGTGCCATTAGCTAAACGATATCTCGTTCCAGAAATGGACTCGTTGCGCCGTTCGATCTTTACGGAAATATCAAATTATAGGCAGACATTTGCAATAACTCAGCAGAACATTAGCGAACAAATTATCAATAGTTTTATTGCTTAAAGGCGTCTAGACAATTACGAGTATGAATATTACAAAAGGACTGATTGCATTTTTTTAGATTGTTTGTATTTTTTTATAGTTTTAATAATATTATTCCATAAAATTTACCTGCAAGTTAAGGGAAACAGAACATATATAGTTTATTTGAGAACGATCTCTCAACGCTTGTTAGTTGGAACTAAGTAATTATAGTATTATTCCCACTTCTCCGAGGCAGAGCAAGTCTACACTGCTACCACCGGCAGACTTACACATTAATATTTGCTTGTGCCTAATGTAATTAACTCAGTACGGAAAGCTTTCATATTTCAACTGGAAATTGCATTGTTACTTTGTTTTTGTGGCGGTTTTGCTTTGATATGCTGTTTTATAGCGAACATGATTACATGAAAATTTTATGCAGGATTAGATTTTTTTTAAATGCTTTGTGTACAACGCATTATTTCGTAAAAAAAATATAGGCATAGGTAATTTACACTCCCTTAATGTTTTTTAAAGGATGTTGATCTTGATCAAGATAGCGTACTAAATATCTAATAAATTAGGTACATAGAAATGAAAATTTGGTTACATTTTTGTGTAAAGGTTATAGTGCTACGCAAATTAAATTTAAGCAATTAATGTTTGACATTAAGTGAAATTGTATCATTAGGGAGAATAAATGAACTGCATAAAATTTTGATTAGTCATTTCGTAAAATTTACTGCATAGGCCATAGGTTTGTCCATCAACGAGACAAAATGAACAATATATTATAATTTTATCTTCAGAAGTTTATGGCCTGTCTGAAATAAGTTCATGAATGCGTAATCTAAAAATTTAAGAAATGAGTTACCTCAAAGTCATAAATGCTATTAAAATATATCTCGAATTAAGATAGTTCACATCAGAATACGAACCTCATATTTTTTGTAGTAGTTCCAACAACATAATTACGTTATATAGGTTATCCAGAATAAAGCAATATGACATTGAAATAACAGAACCCCAAATGAACAATCAACTCACCGTATTGTTAAATAAACAAACCAACAACTGGTATTTGTTTACACAATGTACAGTCAGTGACAAAACATTTCCAATAATTGTTTCGAAATGTATTTGCTTACATGCGATCAGTAAGATAAGTTCTTCATGAATTAAACTGAAAATACCTCAAAGATATGATTTAACTTTAATGTACGATTCCTTAAACGTATGTATTCTGCAATTTGATAAAACACGATTCCGCCATAGTCCGAATCGATATTTCACTCGCAAAGTACCTGTTCCCGTAAGAATTCTGGAACCTAACCTACATGCTATCTGATATGATACTCATATTTTTTGTAAAATTTAGGTGTTAAGAAGTTACATACATATACACTTACCAACCCATAAACTTCTGCTTTTATAATAAAATAAATAAATAAATATACTACTGACATTGACACAGTGCCATCTAGCCCCAAGTTAAGCGGTAAGCCTGTATAATATGGGTACTAAACAACGGATAAATATACAAATATATATAATATATATATATATGCATAGAAAACACCCAGACCATTACAAACACACATGTTCATGCACACAAATGTTTGTACTGCCCGGGAATCGAACCCGGAACCCTTAGTGTTGCGGCTGACTTCTCAACCGCAACACCAAATGGGTCGTCAATAAATATAAATTAGCGCGATAGTTGATTTATGGAGCTGACTGTACCTACACATGATAAATGTCAATACTGCTGGCATACACCGTGCAACCCCATGGAGAAAAGATGCAAAAAATATAACCATTCTTGGAATAGAGCCGATAATAGTATTAACCTTATATTAGTTACAGGAAAACTACGTTAGGAAAGCAATTTCGGCTTCGCATATTGCCTATTAGCAAGTATTCCTACTTTTTTCCTATTGTTTGCCGTTCTAGCAACGTGCGCATATAATAGGTCTTTTCATGTTCACACTGAGCTGTTGAAGTAAAAATATTATTTACACTTTGAATATGAAAGTCCACCTAACCCCTGTTTTTTGTTAGCGTTTAGAAACATGTTTGTTTTATCATATTATAGTATGATATTTTTGACATTTTTTCACTTAATTCTCTGAACCATCACCAATCGGTTGAGACCAAGACAGTAGATATTTGGTCATTAGTGTAAGATTAAAGTGACACCTATACGAAGTTGAATTACAATCAAGACGGCTGTCTCAGGTGAATTAATTATCATCTGTCAATTAAAAAAGCTATATAATATAAAATTGTCGATACGTGTCAGGGCTTACCCTGATTCATTATTGTAAATTATGCCTGGGATGGAAAATACATAATAACGGAAAGTAATAAAAGGATATTTGTTGTAATAACAATTAAACGCATAGAAAAAATATGAAAACATATCATCCGGACAGCACAACCTTTGTTCAAATACGAGTAAAAGCCAACTCTATTTTATTAAACCAGTATGCGTTGAAAATGTGCGGTCAACATTTATACATACATTAACGCTGCTATTTTAATTATTTAACCGAATAAACTGTCATCGGCTGATGTAAAGTTATTCGGAAGGTATTGTGTACAATAGCATTGCCGACTTTGGTATGTCATCTTTTGTAACGTTGCAATAGTGTGTCGGACAGATAACGCAAATAATATATGTATCACTTTTTTTCTACTTACCTATTCACGTCTTCGCTGTTATTTTTTATAACTATAAGAAAGATAACCTTGGCCGAACAACTTAATTTATTAAGGAATAACTTTTTTCTGATATAACTTTCATACTAATATAGTGCAGAATAAGACTAGAAGAAAATATGTATTGAATTATAACTTAAAATAACTTCGTCAAGAGTTTTATGGTTTACCTAAATGAAAAACAAAGTACTAAAATTTAAGTTCTTTTGAGTTTGTGTAAGAAAACATTATTTTAATATATGTACCTATATTAATATCGAGGAGGAATACTGATTTATTTATGCTGTAAAGGAAATATGATATTCATCCAGTGAATGTTTTCTTTTACGTATTATCAATGACAAAAATACAGAATGCGATCTTGCTTGCTCTTCCAATGTTAAAATGTTTAATGTTCCAAAGCTATTAAAAAAATATTAGGATATTTTTTTGGACGATGATGTGGCACAAACTAAAGAATTATTATTCGTTAAACTGACAAAGTAATATGAATTATAATACCTAACTTGGAAAACTAGAGATTTATTTAACGTATAACACGGAAATGGGAACGGCGTTATTCAAGCGCAGGTGCGCTGACAATTTGCTAGGTTGCCATATTTTTGTTACGAGATGGAGTTGTAAAATTGCAGGTACAAATCCTAATCGAATATATGAAATACGATACTTACTACGTTATAGGAAGGGCCAAAACAGAGCTGTGTACTCAATAGATAGCTTGTTTTATATTTTTATAGTTGTGCATAGTGCACAGTAAAAGCCTTTATGTTAATCCAAGTTTACAGCTAACTAAATTACATTGTTAAAAAAAACACTTTACCCGTTTAACAGGGAAAAAGTAACTAACTAAACAGCCACACAATCACGTATTTCCACTCTTATAATTATGTTGTGATGTATTAAGTATATTAGATATGTTGTTTTCTTTTGACCGCTAACCAACATTTGAATGCCAGATGCAACCTCACATCAGTTAGTGTAATGTATATTTGTATAAAATATCGTCAATTCATATAAAATGTATGTAAATCAGCTTTCAAGCTAGTAAAACATCACTTACGCAATTTTTGGTTGGTGCTAGCCAAAATGGAAGCGCACGTATCATAAATCACCCTTCCATACAGACATCAACGAAATTATACAGCGTCGACAAACTGAATTAAAACCGTCAGTAACCAACGCAGAACGACATATTAATCAAAAGATATCCACGTACGTTTTTTGGGCGACACCAAAGGGTGTATTTCAATGGAACCCCTTCCAAATATTGGTTTTTGTTGCCCATACCGGCGTCCAGTAAGAGCAAACTCGTGTTTTTCCATTACAAGCGTACGCGATATCTTGCGTAGGCTTTCACTATGACGTTTTATAGTGCCACGTCATTAATCCGTGAATATAAAGTGAGGGAATGACAAAACATGAATTAATTTCGGATATGTCGTACGGTACGATGAACACCCTAATGTGTTCTACACAGCGACATTATCGACATCAATCACAATAAACAATCAACTTACGATTAAGTGTACTTTTTATTTAATTTGTGGAGGAACTTAATGAAGCGCATTAGTTCATTGTTAGCTAGATCCTAATGTTCCACAAAAATCGTCAATGACTTGTAAATAAAGCACGAAAATGTTTCGCTCGTGTCTACCTATGGCGTTTTTTTTTTATTTTATTGATACTTTTTTTGAAAATAAATCTGACCTTAAATTTAGAATATTTTATTTAATAATGTGCACATAATATGAAGTATGTAAAGTACGTATAAAGTCGTTGCATGAAATGTTAACCAATTAACGAAGCCCGTTGTTCAATTTCAATACTTTGAATAAATTTAAATATCAGAAGTTATAAATAGTTAACAAAAAATACCTTATTAAAACACATACAAACACACATAAAATTAATTTTTAATAATAAAATAGCAACCAGGCTATATTTGTGCTATTGTAATAACCTCACATCTTCTTTATATTTATTTTTTATCTAAAGACGTAATTTGTGTAATTTATTATAATAGGTACTAATTCTACATTCCAATATAATACGTCGCATGTACTAAGTTATTATATTTATTATATCATTTGTTAAATCTATATGTATATAAATAATGTTAAAATGTAATATCTATATGTAGTTATATTATCTATACTATTATGTATTACTTCTATATTTATATAATGAATCTATCCCGGCTATGGCTCGTCGTCACGAAGGCCTGTCATAAAACCAGCGCTACCATGTGTTGATACAGTAAATAACCACACGGCAGCATATGCTGAGGCAGGGTCCTTTTCGGCAAGTAGAAATGTTGCATTTAGTTTTGAATAATTGTATGTTTCTTCTTTTTTTTCTGTATGTGATTTTTTTTTCATATTTTTTTATGTGTGCTTTTTTTTATTAGATTTGGCAAACTTTTTAAAAAAATGTTATTGTTTCGATTTTAAATACTGTCTTGTTGTAAATGTGTTTATGAAGTTGTTAGATGTAATGTTTTTATTTTGTCGAACAAAATATTTATTTCTTTTTTTACAAATTTTCTTA
The DNA here is from genome assembly GCA_019425675.1 of Leucinodes orbonalis. Lineage (NCBI taxonomy): Eukaryota > Metazoa > Arthropoda > Insecta > Lepidoptera > Crambidae > Leucinodes > Leucinodes orbonalis. The sequence continues at coordinate 34,483 of PQWD01004625.1, read as the reverse complement.
ATTTTCAAACTCTTACATAATTAAAAAATATCCTTTCGCGTGGCACAAATTCATATAAATTTAAGGTATATTGACAAAGGCTTAAATTTATTTTAACATTAAAAATTATTAACTTCTAAAACCAATATCAATAATCTAATGTTGCTCGATTTACTCAGCCGTATGTCACTTTTGTTATCATCGGTGACACCCTCTGCGGGGAACGTGAGGAAATTCGCCCAATTATGTCACCCTTCAGCTTTTTAGCTTATTTATCGATGGATCTACGATCTGGGGTTGATAAGAAACACCTCAGTACCAATAGCACTAGAACCTGATGTATCACCGATGTTAATGGACCTCGCTTTAGTTGATTACATATTGGTTCATAGCTCGTCGCATTATGGCAAATGGGAATTCGAATCAGATATGATTGAATTACGGAATGTGATGTAAATTGTTATCGCGATCGTCAATGTACAGTTAAGTACAAAAGTGGATTTTCAAAACAGTACCTGAATTGAGAACTTTTTACAAAAATAATGATTTTAAAACAATTTTCGGTCAGTGTTTTAGTAGTATAATAAGTTGCGTGTTGGTAAACAGATATGGTATTCCTTCCTTATTGCTTTTATTGATTTACTCTTGTTATTACTGCTTGTCCCTTAAAACTGTTTAAGAAAGTATGTAATGTGAAAGCATACCTAAGATCGAAAATCTTCTCTCGCACAATTTGCATCAAAGCAATAAAGCATTGTTTTGACTAAATAAAGATATTTGATAGTTATAATGGAATAACGAACCATGTTCTAATAATATAATCCAAACATTTCGAATCGATTGTTAACAAAAATAAGTTGGAAATATGTTATATATTTCCAATATTTTCATCGCGATTATACTCCTCTATAGTATAACTTTCTAAAATTTTTGTCAGTAAATAACAGAGAGTAATAGTATTGTGAGCTATAATATTGTAAAAGCATTTAATCAAATTAACTGACTTTTCATATTTTCCAAAAGACAAAAGAGCTGAATGAATCTGTGTTCACCTGTGTGATACGTCGAAGAGCCAAAAATCTTGAGGAATGATAGAGAAATTAAATAAATATCTATCACCTGGGGTGACGAGCGCAAGGCACTGTTGATTTTTTTTAAGTTCCTATCTGCAGTAATTTATTGCCTTCAATATTGCATCTGGGAAGTCCTATCTCTTACCACCAAATGACCGTAAAGACTCGTTTATTTCATAAATTGTAAAATGCACGGTTGTAAGAAACACACTATGACGACACATTTTTTTATTACCTCATTATAGCCACGTTTCAAAAATTGCAGTTTAAAACTACCAAAAAGTGCACTCACGCTATCGAGCACTCGGTACGTAGCTAGTGTTAGGGTTTATCCGGCACGTGCCGGGCACGCGTTTGCAGAAGAACACGTCATTAGCTCGACGCGTCTCGAGGGAGCGGTTGTGAGTTGAGCGGTTCCGATAAGTATAGTGTGAGCGATGAGAGTAAGCGGGTATAAAAAAAAGTTTTTAAATGACACCCTTTGTACAATAAATTAATACATATATTACAAATACAAAATATTATATAAACCTATTTGGTTAAATGGTTAAGTTGTCAGCTACTACCTGAAAAGCCTTAAGATCTAACCCCTATAGTGAAAAGAAAGGGTTGAACTATCTAATTATAGGTGTAGGTCTATATTCTTTTATGAATATTAATACCGGAATGTACTGTAAACTGTTACTAAACAACGGATAAGTAACCTAATTTTTACTACTAAATCAATACATAGAAATACCCAGAGCAATACAAACATATTCATGCACACAAATGTTTGTACTGTCCAGGTATCGAATCCAGCTGACGTATCAATCATAACACCATAAAGGTCATCGTAAAAAGTTTCAACATGGATACAAATAAACCATACACCAAGGTTTTTATAAGTCACAAAAATGCATAGACACTAACGTTAATGTAAGTATAAAAATGGAACGATGGACAGCAAATCAACGATTTCTTTCGTTAACTCTTTGTTTCTATATTAAGATACAATCTCTTGTGTCTTAAACCTGACTAGTGCAACGAAAGGGTTGCTATTATTTTTTACCTTCCACTGCAATGACAGAGTCGGTACAATTATAGCGTCATTTAGTAATTACATTAAAAGCATTTTTCTTTTAATGATTGCCAACGCAAATTTAAATTCGTGTGGAATTTATCCATCTTTATTACAATCACAAGAAGCTATAACTTTATTTGTAAACAGTATACATATTGACACAGAAATTGATAGCTTGAAAAACTATCACCGTTTATTATTATGAATACTAGGTGGTAGGTAGACACCACCGTAGTGCCAGATGTCGTCCCGTGATACAGGAGTGTTATGCACTTTTGTGTTTCAGGATGAGATTGTGTTTCACTGTAGCTACTAACAGCACAAAGCAAACCTTACGCAAAAGGCATCTCGGAGGCATTTTCATAACCCTTATCAACCATTGATTAATTCATTATGATAGGAGCAATAAATAACCAAACCAAACTATATATCCAAAACCTTTATTTATCTCACAATAATAAGAGCACTTATAAAGTGACAACGGAAGGCTTCCTTTCCTGAATAATGGCCACCGACTTCCGGCGATATATTTCCGCTATCTCTCAGCCAGTATGGCGTCCACACTTCCGGTTGACCGTTATGGAGTGTTAATCGAGCATTATGTCTGCTAGATGAAAAACTATCCAAAGATCGCCACTCGAGTGAATAATTTTCGTATAAAGATCTTAGCTAAGCCCGTTATGAATGAGGTGTGGTGGGTTTTCTTATGGAAAAAGGGATTAATATTTTTACGTGTATGCAAGTTTTCTATTTACAAGTTAATAATATTGGTCTGTAGTAGTGTTTTTGACCATATTCCACTTAGACTTTTAAAGACATAGCAAAATAAGGAAATATCAAAATTGAGCCCATACAAAGAAAAGTAAAGTGTAATCATAGCAATCAATTTAAATAATGACATATTTTTAACTTTTTCATTTAATAATAATAAACACTGACCATCTAGCCTCAAATCAAGCGTGAATATCGAGTCTACTACCTACACATTGTATCGGCTTATATTATGAGTACTGGACAACTGATGAACATACATACATATTTTTATTTTGTTTGTAGGTAATGTGTTGTACTGCCCGGGTATCGAACCCGGAACCCATGGTATTGTAGCCGACGTCTCAACACCAAATCGGTCGTCAAAGTTATTCAAAAGTATTTTGATATGAAAATATATTTTATCCATCGACTGTAAAGGAGCATCTTAAAGGTGCTTGGTAAAAATAGGTCTAATTTCATATATGAATTGCACTATGTTAAAGCAAACCAATAGAAACTGACGCAACATCTATAGATATATAACGCTATCATAGTTTTAAACGGCAATAAACCTATTGATTTTTGATAAGCTGAATAGGAAATACTCCATTCTGGCGTTTTGTACTTAGCAGACATCATTGTTTGCGTTCCCTTGTCTACCTCCTTTGTTATTGTGCTCCTGCCCAAACAAAGACCTGCGCCGTCCACAAAGACGTAATTACACAGAAGGGTTCCCGCAAGAAAAATCCCGCGATTACCTTTAATTTTCCGCTCCGGGATCGTCAGATTTTCGCAACAATATTCCTTGCAAAGAATGGATTCATTACCGCACTTAATTACAGAAACAATATTTCTTTTCATAATTGTGCGATTACGCAAATTGTAACGCTGTTTCTCATTGTTCTTCCGAATTTAATTTTACCGAGGAAAAACTTGATGTACAATATTTATTACGCTTTTTCGTCCAACAATCAGATGCAAACGTATAATTCATTTTCGTAGATGTATTTAAATGTAAGTCAATTAATTATTATCAGTTGGAATGTTGCAGTGAAAATTAAATATTGTATGATTCGTATCAAAATAAATACATTCTATAGGAAGGGCATATTTAATGCACTTGCTTTTAAAAATGACCTAATGAAATTAGTATCTTCACAAAGCCACTATTAGCTTTGTTAACTTAAAATGGTGTACTTTATTTATAGTACTCAAGGTACCTCAATCTCGCCAGTTTCTCTCAACATTAAAGGTCAGCATCATCGTCATCAGCTCAGTAAACGTCCCCACCGAGGGGTACGAGCCTAGGGTGATAAGGCCTTAGTAGTTCACGCGGGCCCAGTGCTGGTTGGTCGACTTAACGTACAACCGTTGAATCTCTTCGCAGGCAGGTTTCCTCACGATGTTTTCCTTCACCGTAAGAGCGCCGGATAACGTACATATAATCTCGAAAATTGATAAACACATTGGTACAGGGCGGTATTTGAACCTCAGCCCTCCCAGTCGGAGGGCAACAGTCCACACTATTGAGCCACCGATGCTATTAAAGGTAGTAGTAGATAATTAATATGATAATAATTAAATTAATTCTGGATTATGTGAGTAAACTGAAACTGTAATTTCATCAACTGCACTGAAGTCCTTTTTCGGAATCAACCGTGTATTAATATATATAATAATATAATTTAGTTACCATATACATAATATATTCATTTTCAACAACTCTTCGATCTATATTTATCAAATCAACGGCTCAACAGTTCATCGTCCTATAAAGAACTGCTGTACTAAAGCTCACGGCTCCCACGCCTTCATATTGAAAACAATTTCTTCAATTACAAGGGGATAGTCGTATAACCCCGCATTTTTCCCTAGTCCCGATAATCAGGCTTCTAGAATTCTTAATGAGACAGGTTTGCGGTTCACATAATTTTCTTCGAAGCACCGTCGTTGCATTGCATTTACAGGCTTTCAAATCACGTCAAACTATGACGGTAATGCCTTGCAGTTAAAGTTACATTTTAATAGGAACGCTATTATCATCAGCTTATATGATATATCCCCACCGAGGGCACAAGCCTACCAGTAGGGTGTATAGGCCATAGTCGTCACGCACAATCATTAAATTTCTTCGTAGGCGTGCGCAGGTTTTCTCATGATGTTTTCCTTCAACGTAAGAGCTTCGAAAAAACGTACATATAATTTTCCATAACAATGAGCCACCGACTTATAGGAATAGAAATGATATAATATTGTGACAATTTATTTATTTAATTAATTCTTTATTGTACACTGATAAACACAAAAAAAAAACAAGAAGAAAAGAAAGAAGAGTACAATGGGCGGCCTTATTGCACATGGAAATTTCTTCCAGGCAACCTTAGGATGGAGAAATCAAATACATAGGAATTGGGGCAGACAAGTGTACGTAATTAATGCAAATTATATACATACTAAACAATAACTTTATATTGTGGAAATATTTATTGAATACAATTTTACATGAAAGACACCATAGAATTTCTTTCCTCGTAATGAATTATACTATATCTCGGTTCACCGCTAGACACAACTTGTGGAAAACATTCTGTCTCTAGTAGGGCACAGACCAGTCCACACAACATTTTATGCCATAAGTGAACGGGACGGTCAATGCGCTAAAATGGTAGTAAGTGATACGCCTGACCATGACAGAAGCAATGTTAAAGGAAATTAATTACAGTGTGGTGGAAATCGACAGTTCAGTGCGTGGTTTGGCAGAATGCTCAATGATCAGGCTTTGTGCTATTTATATATTTAATCAATATTTTTCATTCCAATTATCCATTTCCTCAAAATCAAAACCTCTGAAATGATCCAAGAATCACGAAATTTAATATAAAACCTCATTCTCCCCCATGTGGACTGATGTGGCCGTGCTTGTAGAAATGTCTTTCTTACTCGTAATTAACTTCCAACATAGGTTTAAATAGAAAACTCTCGTGTGAAATCCACGAAGGCATGTAAGGAGAAGCTTAATCAAAAGCCTTCTTAATTAGGCTCGGGCGGTACAATACGCTCAAAAGTTTATAAGACAATAAGAGGGAAGTAATTAAAATATTACTGAACAAAGTCAGAGGTTTTCGTCCAAAGAGTTTGGCTTATTAGGTATGTGCTTTAATTTCCAAGTGAGATATATAAGTTCAAATAATTCATCAATAAAGACGACTTTGAAGACACAGAGTTACTAGTTATTTCAAACAATAAAGGCAACTTGCCAGCATTTGCCATGAATTATTTTTATCAAATAGCATTTAGGTTCTGTTTATACCATCGAGGATGAAAAGTCGGGGCCCTAATTTCGCTGAATTTAAAATGCGCCAATTTTTTCTTTTTTGTACCTAAATAGTTATATAAACCCTAAGATAAACAACAAACTAGATATAGAATTTCACTCAAAAAGTGTCCACGGCAAAAGTCTGCCCATCGCGTCAGTTGGGCAGAATTTCCATTCATGATCACGTCGCTCGCTACATGTCATAGTGACATAGTAGTATGCCCGTGCTTTTGATTTTGTACCCTTTAATGCTAACGCCTTAAGGTCAATTTTAATGAATAATTTTTGTCTTATGTGTCAACGTATGTGTCAAGCGGCTCGGACATTTTTGATTGATATTTCTTCGTGATTGTGCATTTAATTAGTTTTTTGTTTATCCTATTGTTTTGCCATAATGCATCATGTAAATTGTCAAACCAACGTTAATTAAGTAGTAAAATATTAATTTATAATTCTTATTTACAATTAAGACGCAAAAATTATGCTTGACACAATGACAAAAATTATAATGGTATCATTTAGTGAAATTAGGATCCAGTTTTTTGTTTTGAAATAGTTAATATTTAGTTTTTCCACACTAAAATTGTTTGATTCCAGCTAATCTTACTTACATATAAACCATTGTTCTCCCAACAGAATATTACCTTAACTTTAAATAAAAACATCATGTTATCTTTTACACCCGATGGAGAGAGACCTATAGCAAACATATAAGCTTAAGTTGTTGCCCCGATGTTATTTAATTGATGTATATGATAATAAACACCTGTATCCTGGGCTCTAACCAACGGATGAACATACAAATATATGTATACTTTTATTTTCATGAAACATCCACACCAATACAAACAAAGAAGCTCATTACACTAATGTTGATACAGTTTAGGGATGCAACCCAGAACCCTTAGCGTAAAAGCCTACCTATAGAAGACAACGTCATATAGAAAACTTCACAAAAAGTGTTTTGAATACTTTTATATATTCTCTATATAGGCGTCAAATTCTTTTGATATGGTAATGTTATATTTATAAGTTTAAATTTAAATGCTTACTTATTTTAATTAAATAATTACAATGATAGTACAAGAAAGCACTTGTATCCTAAGTAAGTAGTAGTTCCTCTCTAGCTTTACAGTGACTATTGTTATTTTAAATTCATATTTATTTTTATAAGACCATGTTTCCCCGTTGTAGGTACAGTCAGCACCGCAGTCCCAATGTTTGCCCACGTGCACGTTCCCAGTGCCTCTGTTGTTCTGTTCAGAATTATGCTAATTACTAATATTGTTACTAACTTTTGTGCCTGATGTTACCTCTGTTACTTTTTAATTTTGTTTTCCCGGAATTAATTTGTGGCTGGAACGTAGCGGGTTTTAATTGACATGAAGTAAACAGTGCCCTGCATGCTAATGTCGTAATAATTTTGTATACTCAATTCAGGTGTCTAAAACGTGGATATTATAATATCACAAAATATTAGATTTTTATCGCAAAAAATATATTAATATGTTCTATTTATGTAACGATGACTTTGTGTGGTATTTAAGCTGCTTATTTGAATTGCACAGCCTGAGCAAGTTATGAGGTTATTGTACTGGATGGATGAAAGTATTTTACTATAGAATTGTTTTCTACCTTCGAAAAAGTTTCACTGTTACTTAAATAAATATATATACACAAGTATAAATATATTATACTGATTGATCATTACGATTAAAATTATAGATTAATTTTTTTGATATCTTAACAAAAAATAGTCGAGGATAACCTTGTCAAAGGAGTGGTTTCAATGATGACTGAGAAGTTGATAACATTTATAACACTTTTATATCCTTTTAATATATTATAACGAATTTGATCGATTTTTTTTTGTTATAAGTATGCAGGAAGCTCACCTGATGGTTAGTGATACGCCTGATCATGACAGAACGGCATTGAAGGAGACCAACAACTGATAGACAGTTATTATTCTCGATTAATGCCGCACTGCGCCCGACACCCGAGACACAAAGTGCATAACACTCCTGTTTCACGGGATGATTTGTAGCACTGCGGTGGTATCTACCTAGACGACTCAGTATCGAGTCTACCACCTAGTATACAATTTTAGCAACCATAATACCGAAAGTCAATAAATCGAGTATCGTCGCAGTAAATCATGAACGAGTGGGGTTCAAAATTAAGGCATCCAACAAACTTCTGTCTAGTCAATGCGAGACTGCGGCTTCTCGAGTACACGACTACGAGCCATGGGACGAAACTTTCGCGTCTTGGCCCATGTCGATAACAACTTCTTTACAAACAAGTGAATAACGTCTGAAGTAAAACTATACCTTATCACAGCGCGTTTAGACATAATTTATTATATTCTATAATGATTTGATAAGTGAGTTGATGGAGTTCACTTGTATAGCTGGCGAGTGTTTAACATGACTCCAAAATGAATAATCTGTGGCTAAATATAAACAAAAGCTCCAGTTTTTAATTTCAATTCCCTGTAGCAGGAAAATAATAATAATATTAAGGAACTACATGATCGAATATAAGTGATATGAAATTCAAACCGTTATAATGCCTTGTATCTGAAATCCTTTGCTAAAATTACCAGCCATGGACATCTTCCTCTTCCAAATGTGTGATGAGTTCACTCTATTATTTTAATAAATCGGATAGCTACAAAAGCCCCTTTAAATTCCATTCAAGTTTCAAATGCTGTTTATTTGCTTGAGAATTTTATGACTTGACTTGGTGCCCCCTTAAAGCACAAGCAAGGTAGGGGCTCACGGGCCCCATCTCATTTGCTGCGAACAAGGAAGAGGCGGTGCGCAGCCAACTTGCATTGTGACGTCACAAGTCTAAGTTATTTACGAAAATTGATGATGAACTGTGTTTCGATCCCAAGATTTTGTAAACTAAGACATATAATAATCACACTGTACTATATACAAACAAAATTTTGTGAGTGTTTGAGATGGTATATTTAGTACTTCTACATGCCTAAACGGCTGAAGTGATTTGATATTTGGGACAAGTTGTCGTGAAGCGACAAATGAGAAGACCAATAATAGAGGGATATGGAATTTAATATAAAAGACCTAATACAAAATAACTAAACGTGGATGGGAATGAGTGGAGGTGTAGAGTGAGAGGTATATATGATGAAGGTGTATAGTGTGGGAGCTTGTATCTTCCGTGGTTGTCTTCTACAGCTTAGGATGCACAAGGAAACTGCAGGGATGAGCACGATGGCACGAGCAGTGAGTTTGAGGCGCCGTGGAGGGCTTGATTCCACAGGGCCGCGTAGTATTAGGGCGCTTTCAGGGATTCACTGGCACTTGGTGCGCGTCAGCTCCGGCGATAGGACACCCGAAGCTCCAATAGTTTGGCTTCTCACGTAACAGCCTCGGCAGCAGCAGCGGCAGCAGCGATTTGTGGAATGTAAATGAGAGTTTGGTATATTATGATTCTCCACAAAGAATAGACTCGTATCAGACTAGTAAAATAATCCAAATGAAACTGGTAAAAGAATGAATCGAAAAGGAATCCTACAGCAGCCAAAGGCCTCTATTTATATGAGCCTTTGACAACCGTCAAATTTGAAATCATTTCTATTTAATTTCGAAATAAATTAGATTTTAACGTAGGTCATATAGCTAAAATAGGGAATTTAAGAGTAAATTGAACGTTGCTAGGGGAAACGTCATAGATATAAACAAACATGTCAAATAAATGAAAAAGGTGATTTAAATCTCTAAAAAGGGTGAAAGATATAAAAGATTGGATGGAGAATGAAGGAAAAATGATATGCATCTAATGCAATGGGTCCGGTTCATATAAGTTTTCCCGGACCGAAGTTATTGCAGCTGAAAGAATCGAGAGTTACAATGCATAGTGATATTGAAGTGAAAATAATGAAAATAATAATGTAAATACATATTGTAAAATTGAATAAAAGTAAATAACAAAAATGAAAAGGTTAGTACCTACATTTCCTACAAAGTATAGCATGACACAAAAGTGTAGGTATGGAGTTAGCTGACACCCCGCAGTAAAACAGAGCCTATTTGTAAAGGAGACGTTTCACAGTGGGAAAATATCATAGACCGCGGCTTTTTTTCAAGCATCAAAATTCATATTTTTAGTTTATTATATTTAATGTTTTTTTATTGTATTTTTGTATATTTTTTGACGTTCAAAAGTGCTTTTTATAAGCCTAATTTTAAATAAATGGATTTTGACTTACAACATGAGATTGGAACAGCTTTTAATTTTATACTATGTTGTCGGTGTGGTGTCAACGTAGGAGAACTAAACTCATAACATAAACTCTATGTAGTTCAGTAGGTTGCGATAAAGATAAACAAACAGACCAAACACCGATATATGTGTCCGTCATGGCGGTCGAATACAAGATAGCTTACCACTTCACTAACGAGCCAATTAACAATCAGATTAAGCTTAACATTAGCAGATGTATTATGTTACTGTTAAACCCCAAACAATGGTAAAACTGTGATAAACTTCTATCACAAGTATTTGTCGCAATCGTTATGTAGAGTATACGCTGCTCATGAGTATTTAACAAAACAATTTAGTGATTTATTTTGCGTGTAAAATTTAAAATGCTTGTCATATCATAAACAAAAAAAATACAAAACACCTTTTGCCTATGTAAACTCCAGACATATATCTAAAATATATTTATAATTTAAAGGGTAAATTCTATAAAGAGTATATGTACCAGACCATAACCTTTAACTAAATGTTGTCCAATGTTCTGTATATATACTGTTGGTGTACCTTTTTAAATAAATAATATATAATTTAGCCCTCTACTTATATTATAATAATTATAAGGGAAATGCACGCGAGAGGATCTTATGGCAGCATCGGATAATGCTGTCACTGTGGTTGCTTTCTGGGCCGCTAAAATTTGAATGTGTGTTGGCCTTGGACACGCTAAGTAGAATGGAAAATGCAGCACAAATTTTCAAATAACATAATAAACCCCAATTTTTTTTTCAAACATAAACAATCATGAAGTGAAACCCAAGATTCCATTGTGTTCACACGTCCACTTCTGGAGTCCAGCCAGAACAGATTGCGTATATTATTTATGGCAAGTACCCGACCCCCGCAATTTCGATGCGGAACTTTCCCTTCCTCCCTTTTATTCCAATTTCGCAATGCTGGAAAAAATATGACGATATTATTGGACGAGTCAAGTTATGAGGACCCGGGCGGTCAAGCGGAAGGGGTGACTTTTTGTACCGAGACGAAATTTCAACTGTTTCTACGCGGTACCATGTTTGAATTAAACATTTTGGGTGAAAGGAGCTTTTTCCTAGATTCAAAGGCAAAGAGGATTTTAGTATTATGATAAAAAAGTAAATCATGAGCTTTTTGTATGTGTGTATGCTTTTACAAGGGTCTAGGCTCCGAATATGATTTTGTCCCATTCGGTGTCGAGACTTTTGGTCCGTCGGGTCATAGCGTCATGAAGTTTTTTGAGAAATTGCAAAAAGGTTAATCGACAGCACAGGTGACCGAAGATCAAGCAGCTACCTTGGACTAAGAATCAGTCTAGCAATCCAAAGAGGTAACGCTGCCAGTATTTTTGGAACCTAGCCTAAAGGGAATTCTTTCAATTATATTTTGAGTTTTAATAATTTATTTTTAGATGTTTAGGGTGTAATAAGTCTGGATTTATTTATTTAATAGTTTTCAAATAAATCATTCAATTTTGACGTGAAAATAAAGTTCATAACACAAATGAATGCGATAAGAACCACGTTGGGTAATTATTAAAATTAATTTTCTTTATTTGCCTGTCATACCTTCTTAATAAATGTTACGAGTTGGCTAACAGTAAATTAACATTTACACGCTACCAACAACATACAAATAGGGATTATAAAATATCAAAATAGTTAGTAAATATTCGAAGTCAAAACCCCCTGAAGGTACAAGGATGCAAATGAAATTCCGTGGCGACCTTCTTCGCATACGTCAGGAACTTTTTGTTCAGCTTAAATATATTTTTTAAAAATGAAATTTTTCGTATGGAATTTAATATGGTATTAAAACTGCAATATCTGAGATATAAGGAACTTAAATTCCCAACAGTCTTTCCGAAGATTTTCTTAATATTTTTCTGAACAAAATAGTAAATATATGCAAGGGATATGATAATGGCACAGGCCCTCTAGCAAAGTCTAAAATGCTTTAAATCAACTGCCGTAGATAGGCCACCAACTTTATACTATGCTTCAATAACGATTGCTTGTATTCTAAATGTAATGATAAAAAATATGTCTTTCTAAATAAACATGAAGAGTTATTGATATCATATATCTTTCACAAATCTTTATTCAAGTAAAAGATTATTTTGAATTACAGCTTAGGGGTCATTCAGTAATAATCCCATTGAACCCAATGCGGACTAGTGCGTGCTAATAACTCAGAAGCCTCCGGTTGCGGCCTACGCATTTCCTTTGTAAACATTGTTACTGATAATAACTGTATTTATCGTAATAAGCCGTTCAGTATTCCGTCTTATCATACCTTAATTTATTTCAGATTTAAATCTATGAAACGTTAAATGGAAGTTGACCTGTTAAAGGGAGCACGGGAGTTTAGCATGGCGCGTTCCAACGCTCCTTACATATTTATGAGGTTTGTTTCGAGAGCGGGCGATCGCGCAAAGAAAGTCAAACATTAATGAATGCTTAAATATTCCGTACATGTAAATGGAGAAATGAATTTTCACATCATAATACGGGTACGTTACGAGATTATATGAATTGTTAGAATTTTCATATCAATTTTAGACTTGGCGTTTTTGAAATAGGTGAACTATTTTGTAAGTGTGAAATATATGTACAATTTATGCAGACTTAGTGATCTTGTGATTTAATTCTAAAGAAGCTACTCAAAATCTGTCGTAAAAACAATTGAAAATCTAATTGTTTGAGTCTCAACACAACGACACTTTAAGTACTAATAAAACAAAACATTCAAAATTGAAATGTTTTAAATTTTCTTATAAAAAAAATAACACTATACGCGTAGACGCTTTTCAGAGAGTAATTTAAAATCGAGTGAGCATAAACGGGTTTTATGTGGTGAGCCGTCATAAACAACTCTTGCGGTCGTAAACTAGAAAAAATACCCAGTACAAGGGTACAACGTGCTCATGCCTTCATTAAATGGCGTTAACAGGTTAATGGATCATCTGATTGTGGGTTAGTTCTAGTGATAAAATTTGGTACTTATTTACAAAGGACGTAGTTTTCGCAGCGCGTGAAATTATGAAATATTGTTATAATTCTAGTAACAAATGTTTGAATAGCAAAGTAAACTTTTTGTCTAAAGTGTTTTTATTATATAATTCTTCACCCTAAACCTAATCCTGTTAGTCAGTTTGAAGAAAGACTATGCTTCACTAATTGTAAGATATTGAGCTCAATACTTAATATATATTGCTTTATAAATGTAAGCATAGTGGTTTGGTGGATCAAAACATTTTAGACGCTGTAATAAGGGCGCAGCAATTTTAAAAGGGACTCTTTTACTTATATAAAATTTATGCCATCCATATTTTTTGAGGCTGACCCTCAGTGCCATACCGTTGGATAAGTAACTCTACAGAGAAATTAATGTACCACAGCTAGATTGTTAGTAAATACTATATGACACAAAAGTATGTGCTTAACGCTATTCCAATTATTGATAACAATAATGGTCGCTGCTATTGTTGTGACTTGTAGAATTTTCATTTGGTATTTCATCCTGTTTAAAAATCGGATTGGCACTAATGGCGGCCAGTAAAGGAGGCTGGTCAAAGCCGTATCGGTAGCTCCGGAAACCGCTTGCTGAGTTATGGCCGACCACATCCGCGTTCGCTCGCTCGAACCGCTCGCTCGATACACGCTCGGCTAAAACCCGATGAATCATAACTAATCAGAGGTGTTGCACTTATCGTTTGGGAAGGATGCGGCTTTTCACTTTGAATCACACCGTATCTGATGCTATTTTTGGTTATTTAAATTGACAATGTAAATCATGACTGTAGTCCTCTAAAATTGTACAAATTTCCAGCCAGTGTCGGTTATCACCACACCATTTTCGAATATAATAGTAAACCACAAGGTGTCTCTATCTCTATTTTTTTAATACGACTTATTTCAATGGAATCCAACAAATTATGGACTTGTACGGCACAAGAAAGGTTACTAAAAAGTGTTGATTATTTAATCGATTATTCAAAGGTTTAAAAATTAAGATTTTAGGAAAAAATATAGTCAATAATATTCACCAAAAACTCAACCATTCGAATTTCAAACACGCCAAGACAAAAGTAAAAAAATATGATTCTCGTAAACAACCTTTACACAATCTGCAACAAAACAACAATTCGAGACACGTTTCATTGCAGAAAAATCGTCCCTTTCAAAATGTTTTACGGGGGTCATTGTTTTAAATAATTACCTACGTGCAGACTGACCCTCATTTCGATCCAGGGAGAACACCATCCGTGCGTAACAGCTTGCAGCAACAGATATTTATGGCTCCCGCCGAGATTTCGGTAGTTAAAAAAAGTTTTTCCATTACGAAACTTAACCGAAATATGCACAAGAGGTGGAACATGAATAATAATTAACAAGTTGAGATCTCGTTTCGGGTGAAATTGTGAATGTTGTTACGCTAAAAGATAATTTTATACTCTTTTATGGATGGCAGGTATATTGCTTGGGATTAAATTATTAATTAAGGGCCTCAGAGAGTTTATATTTTGTAATTATCGGGGTTTCGTAAGAAGATTTCGAGTAGCGGATTTATTTAAAATAAGTACATGATAAATTACCAACATAAATGGGTAATGGATAATTAACGAAGAATTAAGTGTTTATGTAGGTAATGCAAGTGGGCTCAGTATTAAAACGTTGATTAAGAAAAAAATGCATAATCGTTAATTCATATTTTTCAATATATTATATTAAAACATCTATAAATAAAAGTAGTGTTTTGACTACTTACTGAAATACGACCGGAAGTTTGTCAACTTGCTAATATTTTGGTAGACATGTGGGATGGTTTAATCCCCTATACTTCGGCTGATTACCTACCTATAATGAAGATGATAAATATATACTTCATAACCAATGTTTTATGACAGTCATTGATCATATCAGTGAAAAAATTGAGAAAATGTTTTCAATGTCTGTTTCCTTCATGAAGCCAATGTATAAAGTCATCTGCGTGGTAACGTCAAATCGCATATTTTACGAGCACATTTTTAAGTCTGGTTAAAGGCATTAAGCAACTGTATTCTGTGACTAAAAATTGTTAATTCAAAATTTTGCAAGTGTACTGTAATCTCTTTAACGACACTCTTGTGTAGAGATACTTATTATAGTTAGGTTCTAGCTGGCTCTTACTAAGAGGTGAGCTGTCTACCTCAGAGATTTAATATTTCATTATTTTATAAAAAATACTCTCAGCTATCTTCTTCCTAAATATTCACTTGTAATAAACTTTATACACAACTTACAAATTGTAGAATGTTCGCAGAGTGCATCTTCGTAATATTTGCTAAGTAAATTTGTTCAGGCGTTATAAATATTCTATCTAGAACAATTATTGAATGTACCAAATGTGACCGTAAACGGCACTCTTATCTAATGTTTCTCATTTAGCCTTCACTTGAAAATTAAGTCAACACACCAGAGGTAGGTGTCGCGATGGGGCCAGATGTGCCCTCGCCCGTTACCACATAAATTATGGTCTGTCGCCCTTGTTAAAGCAATGGAAGCCTGTACATTATTCTGTAATAACAGCCTGTTTGAGACAAGAAACGTGACGAGACGAAGGTAAGAAGATTAATTACTTGCATGGGCTCTAAATATAAAGTCGAGTAACGAATTAAACATTTTGTTTTGCTTTGAACTCAACGTTTGTAAAAACCCAAAACGGGTAGGGCAAGTGAATTTTAAGAAAGAGTTGTAGAAAAATATTCAAGTAAATACAGTTATGCATGATAGAAATTTTAAAACCTTATCTAATTGAATATTAATACACGGAGTTAACCACGGCCCGATGGACCGACGACTTGCGTAAGGTGGCTGGTGAAGACTGGAGGACAGAGATAACTGACGCAGAATTGGGGAGACCTATGTCCAGCAGTGGACTGCGATAGGTTAAGAAGAAACGGAATTGATGTTTTATGTTAGTAAACAACGGATCCCTGTTAGATGTGATTCAATGAAAAAGAAGATTGGTAACTATGGGTATTCTAAGTACTTCCATGGAAGTAATAATACAAATATTTTATTACAATACCCTACTTATTTTGGGAAGATACAAAAAACTCAGATATTGAGCAAAATATTACCCTAAATACAATAAAACGTTATATTTATAACGCAGAATTAGTTATAATATCAACAATATGTTTATTCTATAGAAATAACGATATTACCGATATTGTTGTTAGGTTGGCATTTGAAATCAGTCTTTGGAAGGCATTGTTTCACAGCACTCATGGCAGAACGCTCCTTAATTGTGCGAAATAACAACGTAGATTGGGCTAGCTCGCCGCTTGGGGTCCGTACAGAGTTCGAGTGGCAAGTTTCATTCAAGTTAGTTCACGACAATAATATACAAAGACCTAAAGTTCGTGAAGAGTTATCAAATTTAAAATTATTGCCTTTAGAGAAGGGGATGGGCAAGCTCAAGTGGCAGTGAGCTGATCACGTATGAATCGATGGCCAATAGAGCAGATGAGTCCTGGAATGGAGACAGCGTCTTGTAAGCAAAGCGTAGTACACGGAGGGCGTCAGATGGACCGAAGACTTGCGAAAGGATGTAGGCCGGAGAAAAGTAAAAAACCGGCTATCTGGTACAAAATGGGAGGTGAGGTATACGCCCAGGAGTAGACTCCGATATTTTTGACGACCCATTTGGTGTAATGATTGACACGTTGGCTTTTACACCAACTGTTCCGGGTTCGATCCCCGCAGGCCTGTTTGTATTGGTCTGGGTGTTTACTATGTATAATATGTATGTATTATAAAAAAAGCATGTAAGGATGTTTATCTGTAGTTGACTATCCATATTACAGACTATGACTTTGTTTGGGACTAGATAGCGTTGTGTGAATATTTGTGGATATTTTATTGATAGGTTGAAGAGAAGATATCAGTTTAACCCATTGAACGCCGAGAATCCAGACACAATAGAAAATCCATTAACTCTGGCGCTATAAGGCAACATTGGCGGTCAAAGGGTTAAACCTAAATAAAGACGTCCTATGTGATATAATAATTGAAAATAAGGCTACCTTGGTGTAAGTAGCCTAGTCTTAGTTTTTGGTTAAGTCCCCTAGCATCTCCTACTTTAATTAAGGAAAGCATGAGGTTGAGTGCCTTGTGAATGTCTGCGCTTTTTTTTTCGCCATTAAATTTTACCTGCGATCAGCCATTTAGTTATCACATATTTGTATTCACGCGTTCACGTTCAAAATCAAGCAACTCCTTGTCACATCTAGTTCCGTAATATATCTGTAATAGGAATAACAACATCTTGAAATTGTTGCCTACAGTTTGCGGCTGAATTTGGTACTTAATTTGATAGTTTATCTACAATTGCACACTTTATGGAGGCAAGTTATATAAATGGTTTTGTAATATAAGCGGTGAATGGCGCTAACTTCACCGCAGTCGATTTAATTGCCGGGCTTTACTGCGGGACTTAGGTGCACCAATAAGCGCTGAGCTATTAGACTTAGTTAAGCTTTCATAGAAAAAAATATTCAAATAGAATTTCATGACTCTATTTGTACGGTTGAGAAATCACTGTATTAATTATGACAGGTGCGATCTTTTTCTTTATGTTATTAGTGTACAGGACGGTCTGGACGCTCACCTGATGGTAAATGATACGCCAGACCATGACTGAACGGCATTAAAGGAGACCAACAACTGGTAGACAGTTATTATCCTCCATCAATGCCGCACTGCGCCCGTCACCCGATACAACAGATGTTAGGTCTCTTATACCCGGTAATTTCACTAGCTACAGTGCCCTCATCCCGAAACACAGACGTGCATAACACTCCTGTTTCACGGGATGATATCTGGCACTGCGGTGGTACCTACCTAGACGACTCAGTATCGAGTCTACCACCTAGTTAATCTCTCTCTTAAAATCACTGCGCATTACAAATATCTATGTGTATGAATGATTTGTATTGTGTATTTGTTAAGTATATTTGTTTGATTTTTTATTTAAATACTTGTCATCATTTACAAATGTTTTTTTAGTACTCAATGTTAATATATTGCTCTTCTAAGGTATTATTTCCATAAATTTAATCAATGCCAATAGCAGTTTAATTTAAAAATAAAACATAAAAAAATACTAGTAAACCTAGTACATAAAGACAATTTCCGCTTGAGTTGAACTACATAATTTTCATTATAAGGAGCAAAGACGTCGTGTTTAAAGTTACCCAGGTTAAGAAACAGCCTTCGAAAGTGATCTAGAAAATAATAAAGAGCAGCTTAGCTATGGAGGCAGACATTGTGCTACGAGCCCCGTGTCTCTGGGGAGCCGTAGCTGCTACGGCCGGAGCGCTGTAGCGATACCGTAACGAATACAGACTCAAAAACGTTTAGAGTGCCATGTTAAAATATACATAAATAAATATCCACTGACAACCACACAGCGCCTTCTAGCCCCAAGTTAAGCGTGAAGCCTGTTGTATGGGTACTCAACAACGGTAAAAATACTTACATACTTTTTTTGTAAATACGTACATATTATACATAGAAAAACCACGACTAACACAAACAGACATGTTCATGCACACAAATGTTTCTACTGTATGGGGAACGAACATGGAACCTTTGGTATAGTAGCCGATGTCACAACCTTTAACCAAATGAGTCTTCATAATATTTTCTTAACAAACTGTGAGTCAATAAATAAAAAATGACAATCAATGATTGCGCACTCTAAACAACAAATACAACATCTTTATTTATCATATTCGTATATGTTTCAGGTGTATAACATTTGACTTCATGTTCTTTTGTATACCTCAACAGATAATAATAAATTTAGTATTGTTTTTGCTGTGATGCTTTTAAATTGCCATTTCCGTTTATTTTAGTTTATGTACTGAATTAGATAAATTGCTACGCGATATCTAAATGTATGTCAAACTTATATGGGACAACAACCGCACCATGGATGTCAACTGCAAGAGATCAGTCCGCGTGGAAGTCATTAGGGGCGGCCTTCGGTCACCAGTGGAAATTTGAGGCCGTAATGATGATGATGACAAAATATTAGCTATTTTTGACAATATGGTGTTTTGAGGTAAATAAATACCTTTTAATACTTCAGAGAAGCTGAGATGGGTAATGTAAAAATGATTTAATAAAAGAACCCTCATCAATATAAAACATCGTTAGTGGAATCACCATATATTCATTAAATAGTGCTATTATTACCTTACTTCCATTCTAATCGTTTAAAGGTCAATCTTTGAGACGAACGTAATCAGTATCGTTCATCGCCCCACGCAACCGGTAGTTGGATTTCTTGAACCGTGAAATTTTATCAAGAGAATTAATCTCGTAAAACTTTCCCCTTGGACACCGTATTTTTTATTTTAAAAAGAAAATGATTCGTTTTTAGTACTTGACCTCTAGAGGAAACACTGGCTGGCTTTGATAGCCAACTGATTATAATGTTTGCTTCTTTAATTAATTGAAAAAAAAATTTTGGCAACGCGGTAGAATAAAATACAAAAATCACCAATCGTACATATGTCGGCGATGTCGTATATGGCGGCTTAGGGACAAATCAATCATCAGGAAAGGGTGGCAGCACTTTTTCATTTACTTAACCTTATATTTGACGAGCCATCTGGTGTACTGGTTGAGACGTCGGCTATTGCACCAAGGGTTCCAGGTCCGATCCCCGGGCAGTACTAACATTTGTGTACATGAGCATATCTAATTATATTGGTCTACGTGTTTTCATTAAAAAAAGTATATAAATACGTTTGACCGTTGTTTAGTATCCATATTACAGGCTAATGCTTAGTTTGGAGCTAGATGGCGTAGCTGTGTGTGGTTATTTATTTATAAAGGTGCTGCTATGCTATCTCTTACCCGCCTGTTAAGTGTATACATTGAATCATCATCAGGTCATTATACGTCCCCACCAAGGGTCACGAGCCTACCCGTATAGGGTGTATAGGCCTTAGTCGTCCACGCGGGTCCGGTGCGGATTGGCCGACTTCACGCACAATCTTTGAAGGCGTAGGCGTGCGCAGGTTTCCTCACGATGTTTTCCTTAACCGTAAGAGCGTCGGATGACGTCCATTACAATTTTGAGAATTTGAAAACACATTGTTACGTGGCAGGATTTGAACCTGCGCCCTCCGGATCAGAAGGTAGCAGTCTACGCCATTGAACCACTGACGTTCTACTATCATCATCATCAGCTCATTAAACGTCCCCACCGAGGGGCACGAGCCTACCCGTATAGGGTGTACAGGCCTTAGTCGTCCACGCGGGCCCAGTGCGGATTGGACGACTTCACACACAACCTTTGAATCTCTTCGCAGGCGTGCATGAAGGTTTTCCTTCAACGTAAGAGCGTCGGATAACGTACATATATTTCCGAAAAATCTAAAATACATTGGTACGTGTCGGGATTTGAACCTCAGCCCTCCCGGTAGGATGGCGACAGTCCACACCACTGAGCCACCGACGCTATTACTATAGAAAGTTTTTATGCAGTAGATTACATATGGCAAACAACTTTCTATTAGGAAAAGTGGCATTGTGTACTGCAGTGTACTTTTGAAGTTTTAAAAAAGAAATGAAGATTAATAATTAAAGAAGCCATTTCAGATTTTTTTAAATTGATCTTGCATTTTATTTATGGCGTTTATTTTATTTGGTATAACAATGTTAGACTTCTATTTAGAATACATATAAAACGGTTTCTTGAAAATTATCCCTTATGCACTTGTAATTGATATTTGCAACACGCAAAAGGCGTATTCTATAATTTACCTTAAGGAACCTGCATACTTCGTTTAGTGTGCTGTGAATTTATTAAATTTTCGTGCCGTGTGGTGACAGCCCATTAAAATCACCGATGTTTCTTCTTTCTACGGGTGCTGAAGGAGGCAGTTTTGATAGAACACTCAGTAGAGAACGCTCTCTTTAATCTTCAATTATTTTCTACTAGCCGCCCGCTAAACCTGACATGGAGATTATGACAAACATGTCACTATTATAAAATAGGCTTTCAGCTCATTAGTGGATTACTACGAGCTATAAGTGGATAGCTGTGTAAATAAGTATACGTTAATTAGTTATAAGTTATTAGATTTTTTTTTAGATCAAGCAATGAGATGAGAAAATAACTTGCCGCGACAAGAGATTGATTGAAAGCTCAACGATAAATGGCTTATTAAATGAAACTCGTAGAGTTAAAAAAAAAATAATATTATACTGAAGTACCTTTATTAAAAAAAACTGAATTGAATTATTATTAAGCAAAATTATATTTTATTCTTAGTATCGATTAAAACCCTGAACATTGATATGATAATTCGTTTCTATGATGAAATAAATAATAAAACCTCCTAAATTGTTAGGTACTAGTACTCTATATATATAGGTGTCATTACAGCAAACAAGATTTTCATTTCAAATAATATTTTTTTATTGAAGACGCTAGCTTTGTAAGACATTCAAAACTAGATGGACTATGTTGTTTCTAAGCAATAACTATTTTTCATATTAAATCATTTGTATTGTAAATGATCTCTGATTCCTATTTAATTAATTATTTTACTAACAGCTTCAAGATGAGCGAAGCCGGGGTAAAATCTAGTACACAAATAATGAATTAAATTATAAATCAAATGAAAACGGATCTTACTTCATCGAAGGATGAATGTATATCGATGGGCGTATGTGTACTTGAACCCAGTTATTACAGGGAAGCTTTATGGCTTTAATATGTACTCCTTCATACGAAGGAACTTGGGGTGTGTTCCATATAATTACCCTTGATTGCCATGTTTGAAAACAATATATGAAGATCAATTGAATTCGTTATAATTAGTTCTTGCTTTTTTAATAATGAAACTAATATAGAGCTTTTTTCTTCAAAAATATTGCAATATCAATAAATAATGTCACCTCATTTTTCCTAAAAAGATACGCTTCTAGAAGGGCAATCGTACAGACGACCCAGGTGTCACCTTTTGTGACTAGAGTTTAGTGCGTGCGTACGTACCTGAGTAAATTCTGCAAATACAAAACAAGCATCTTGTACACTACTAAGGCCCAATTTTATTGACAAGGCTCACTATTCCAGAGAACTGCCAAATGAGCTGAACCCTTGTAGGAGTCTTTCGCAACTTAATAACAGTATCAACTAAGGAATGCCTAACAGAAAATGGGATTAAGATAAAGCTAATCTATTTAACACATATCTCGCTACGCTGAAATAGTCTAACCATCACGTTTTAAAATAAACGGATGTACTAACGTCCAAACATAATCCTCGCTTGATCGTAACAAATGTCTGGAATCCTCAACCCTCGTAAATTAAACATTACTTGACACAGAATAACGTAAATAAAAGTATTCGAATCATTCCCGTTGCGCGTATAATTTGAATACACATAAACGGGAAGGCGGATGGCGTCATGCAAAATGCCAATCTTGTATCCAGAATGGCATTCTTGAAACATCAGGACTGCTCAGACTTGTCCCTCGAAAGTGTTGTTTTATTGATTTATTTAGTAAGATATGGTGTAGCATTATATTATTTTTAGCATTTAAAATTAGCGCGCATACGGTGACTGAATTGTATGTTCAATATCAAGAAATGAAATTGTTTATACGCCGTATTTTAAATTTATATCATATTTGTTAGTAAGACAAAAATGTCCGTACTAACATACGGATCTAAGATATAGACAATGGTTGCGTATTAAGCTCACAAATTTCTGTCCCTCAACTAAACAAAGTATTCTAAGTTCATGTTTTGATTCTATTTTAATCATCACTGTTGACGACGTTGCAAACAATTTTAAGATTGCTTATAAATAAAGGGATTGTACAGGTTTTTGTAGAATTAACCATGAGATTGGCCAGTGATCCGAACGATCCCGATCGAGATTTGGCGGCACGAGTCGCTATGAATGAGTAACGGTGAGGACCATGAATGTTTTATGACCCGCTTGCCATGATGTGAGTAGATCGATGCTCGTACCACTGTGAGGAAGATTTTCTTGGGAAAACAATGGATTTTTCGAAAAGTAACTGTAACTTTCACCATAAATACGAACAATACAAATGCTTTGCCAAAATAATACGTCAGAAGATGAATATATCATATGCAATGCTTTATTTCACGTATAACTCAATAGTTCAGTAAATATCTTTAGAGTATATCTAAAATATTAAATGCCGGGTTGCAACCGGGTATCTGACAATCCACTTCCTGTCGTCAGTTCCAAGAATGGACTCCTTATGTTGTTTACCGATAATGGCGGCTATAAAATATGCAACCAAATCTAACAAAAAGAAATAATGTACGAACTACGTTAAGTACAACATTTGTTTCACGATGGAATAAAATATAACTTCAAATTCAAAAGTTTTGTTTGCAACTAAGTGGATTTAATTTGATTATTGAGATTTTATTACAATTTTGTGTGTAAAAAAAGTCTTTGACAACTACCATCATAGCCAGAGTTTTTCTAATACATCGACAGATAAACAAAGAAAAAAGTATTTTACCAACACATGTGGAGTATTAGTTTAAAATTCTGTTATTACACCGAGAGTTCAGGCTCGAGACTCGCGCCAGTACCTTCAACTACACAAAGTCGTCATCTAAATGCCAGTTTGTATAAGTCCAGGTGTTTATGGGCTTTACCCGTGGTTTAGAATTATTTTATTTTATGATATAAGTGTACATACAGGACAGTCACGATGCTCACCTGATGTAAGTGATACGCCTGACAGAGCGGCATTAAAGGAAACCAACAACGGATAGTAGACAGTTATTATTCTCCATTACTGCCGAACTGCGCCCGACACCCGAGAAAAGATATGTTAGGTCCCTTATACCCGGTAATTTCACTAGCTTCAGTACCCTCATCTCTAAACATAAAAGTGCATAATACTCCTGTTTCACGGACGATATCTGGCACTGCAGTGGTACCTACCAAGACGACTCAGTATCGAGTCTGCCACCTACTAGGTGGCAGACTCAATACTGAGTAACTGACATATTCGTAGTAACTATAAGCTTCTTGCATCAATTGACATAACTGTGACCAAATACAATTTTAAATCATAACATATACATTTTTTAAATTGAAACATTTTAAACAAGCTACTACTCACCTCAAGAAATAAAATCACACCAAAAATCACAAACGAATCTTACGCGACAGTTTCTCTTCCGTAAGACATGGACGTCTCGCCCCATCCGATAATGGTAGCCGCCTATAAAATATGCAACGACTCCAACCTATATTATGAACACCTTCGTACTTACCAACAAACTCTAATGCATTGTTAAGAACTGGACTTCGATCTTCGTAGAAATAATTGATAAGGATCGGTTGAGTATGCGTAGGTAGATAACACATCTACATATATAAGAATATGTTATATGCCCATTGCTTGGTTTTATATGTAGGTCAGTTCTAAGTCTCCATTCTCTAGGATCGAAGCTTATCATAACTGCTACATACTATAAAAACAACAGTATTTGCTCGCTTATCGAATGCACCTTTTAACCGCCAGTCATAAGCCGTCGTGCGTAGCACGAGTGGATAGTCACAATACATAAAAACTGAATCTTCTCGTATTGTCTATCAATAAATTGTTTCTTATTATTCATATATCATCAAGCGCGGCTAAAGGGTTAAAACATTACAATACAATATTAGTAATAAGTAACGGTACATACGAGTAATTATAATTATTTTAAAAATCATATTGAAAGCACTCTTTAATTAGAATAAATATATGCAAAGTTAGAATTAATTTATTTCACCGGCTCACATCTAGAATCCTCAGTAATAACGAACCTTAAGCTTTGTCATCAAACGTGCAGATACGGCTGCTCATTTCGCCGCTGTCTTTTTAATTAATTAGCAGGTTTGGTACCAACAGGCATCCTACCTCTATATATTTGCACCTTGAAAGCAACTCCATTAGCAGAATGAACGTCGTCGAATGAATAGAGGTCATTCAGCAGATGCCGTCTGTCGCAAAGGCTGTTGGGGAAACGGTGTCTGGGATACAGCTATTTCAAAGATACCTGAGAGAATAGAAAAAAGAAGTTTTGAGAATTTTCGTAACCTAGACTCTATAAACGAACGATGAATTAAGAGCTGAAAAATGTAATTATAGAATGTCTGTAATTTCATATTAAGGCGTAATAAATAGGCTCTTATAATAGTTGTGATGTATAGGTAATTAAAATATAAAACTTCCTTTGAATATATATTTTCATATGTAAATCATTTGAATTCATAAAATAAATAATCTTATCATTATAAAGGTCTTACATTTATTTTAGATGGTATTCTCACAGATAAAAAGTATTAATACAAATATAATATCAGATAAACAATTGATAGTGTATTCGTATTTCTCAGCAACGGTTTAACATATATATTTTAAAATTAAGTATTATATCATTCCTATTTTTGCAATTACTAGTGCTTACACAAATATTAACAACCGCTAAACTGCCGTCACTGTAGTTAAGAATATTCGATTTTAAAAAATATTTTTATAGCAATGATTTGATTGATTTTAAAACATTGAAATATTTTAAATGGTTTATTTTGAATTTAGGAACTAGATTATTTGTCATGTATTGTCTACTCTATTATTGAAGATGGTGTTCATATTTGATTAAATACTGATAAACAGATCAAGATAAGGACAAACATTTGGTTATAACATTGTGAATAGGATGCAGGAAATCAATTTGTATCGGGATTTATTGAGTTTCGCTGACTGACATAATGTAATCTTGCTAGGTTCAATATAAAAGATAACGGTTGCATAAGTTTAAAGTGGATACGATTTAATATATTATTATAACAAGTTCAATTCATGGATTTTATAGTTTTATGCACAATACTCCCCATAGTCTAAAACTATCGTTTTATTCTCCTCAAACTTTTACAGTGCACTGCTGAGCATGGTTCTCTATTTTGCGCCAGAAGTCTCAGTCCCCCACTTTCCTCGCTTACAACACACGCTGGGGGTCTTCTAAGCAGATTCAATAAAAGTTTTAAATAATCAACGTTACTACTGGTTCTCTGCTAAATGTTATACCTTTAATTCGTTCTGCAGCTACCTAAATAATTGTTTGATTTATACTAAGATCCTTGCTGTTATTCGAAATAATTACTTAACAAAGACTTAATAAAACATCAGCCTATAACGTTTGTTAAAGACTACAATTTTTGGGTAGTAGCATGGACCAATATCTTGACTATTAAAGCACGGAGGCACTCTTCATAATATTTTTCAGTTACGCAATGATGAATTTGAAATTAAGTTTTTTGTATGTCGAATAGTGGACTACGTTAGAATTAAAAGAGGATGTATCAAGCAAAATAATTCAATATATTTTACAACTACGCTAGGTTAATTTACGTTAAAAGTCATTTAAAGATTCTCCTCGTTTGCCGAATTTTTACATATTATCTTATCCACATTTTCCTATCGCATAGTGCAGAAGTACACGGTCGGATACGGATATGCGATAACGAATGCAATTTTCCGAGTCCCTGAACAGAGTTTAGGTAGGCGAGAGCTCGATCGGGATCTATCGCCTAACTACCACCTGACTGCCCTCCTTGTCAGACTAGTGTCGGCGTTCTAGTACAGGCTTTGTTAGGTTAAACTAAACACTAAGAGAGCACAACTTTCAATCTTAAATTAAGATTCAGACAATTTTGATCCTAATAGATGAAGTAATATTGATCTTTTTCAATCAGTATCAGGTAAACTTTACTATTAGACCGCTTTGGAGAACTTATTTCGGAATATCAATGTTATTGTGGTGTACCTCCATTGCTTTGTTCTTATCGTATTTGTTACACGCTATTGATGTGAAAATCGATAAAATAAAAGTGTGTAGGACGCTGACAGCTGTAAACATTTAATAAGAAATAAATAAAAACAAACATTTATTTAAATACACAACACTAAAATAGCTGTCATCGTGTCACACATTAAGTTCTCATTTTTTTTTATAAGTATCTACTGTTATAATTTATCATGAATTTTTACCATTATGGTAAGAATATATTTAGAATTATAACAGTTTTTTATGTATTCTTACCATAAGCCATGTTATAAAGCGTGCTAAAAAAATATAAATTTATTGCAACAGTTCAAGTTGTAGTCCCTTAATGACCTGCATGTGGGCGGCTTCGACAATAGAACAAATTCCCTGCGGATTTAAGGATAATCCCTCTTCATAGAAAAATGAACAATAGCATGCACTTTATGTAAATTAAATGAAGGGTCCATAAGCGCTACTTTAATAGTAGACAGATCGATTGGCTCGCTATATAATTAACGTAAAATCCTTTAATGCCTCACAACTGTGCAATTCATATCATTCAAAGCTGATTCTGCAAACGGAATCGCAAAAATTGTAACGGGACAAAGTTGACACTTTTTTTTTCTTTTAGTCATATCTAGGATATTAACAATAAAGGGTGCAAATTTTTTTAGTCAAATGATTTGTTCAAATCAAAAGAAGTTGACATTTCTTTTATCAATACGAGTGCATCAAAACTACCTACATGCTTCAATGTGTTTTTTAAAACTATTATACATATTATAAATAATATACGTATTATACATAATAAATATAAATTACTCGCATCTATCCTGATTCCTTATAGACACTCTTAGGGAATAATGTATAAAAATTTCCTTTTTAGAAAACACCTCGTAATCAAAGGTGTGGGTTATTATTTGACTAGTATATAATATAATTATGAATTGATCAATAAATGACTTGATTTATATTCTTATATTATTTTTAATATAATCAACCGGTTAGCTTGTAAATAATAGATCATATTATATTATTTCCACTGTAGAATGAAGTATTCCCCTAATGACTTCCACGCGACTTTAGCAGTCGACGACTTAACCATTGATGACCTTGAGGTTCGTCTACCCTTCTTTTTCTGGACGCCACTCAAAAGGCTTTTTGCATCATCAGCCACGGTTTGACGCACTATAAAAATAGTGATTAAAGAGTTTCTTGCCAGATTTTCTCAAAGAACCTACGGTTTGCAACTGGTGGTAGGTTCATTACAAAAAAATACTATTCAAAAGGATCTATAAATAAAGTTTTTTAATTTGAGTTATTTTTTATCCACGCTAATAATAAGCCCATATCAAGAAAAAAAGCGCTATTACGACCATGAAAAATCTCACAAGAAAATTACAGACAAACGTGTGATACTATCTCGCTATATTTAGGCGTTAAGCTTGAAAATCGATGGGGCTGCGACCGCGCCCTCTCAAGAAACTTTCTAACGACATAACCGCGTGCAATTGATATGCCCCAGGAGTAGGCCCATTGTAAAGAAAGGAAAATCCCGATCCGAAAATCTTGGGTGAGTTAGGAGACCGGGCTGCATCAGTATTCGGGACGCGTAGTCTCCCGGTGTCGCCCCTCCCTTTCTAGCGGTGAACTCCTTTGGTAATTTGACTTTGTTGTTATAACTCAGTTTTAGTTGTTTGTCGCCGTTGGCAGATTTATTGGTTTAGTGAAATGCGCTAAATAGTCACGGGGTATCGCTGTTGCTGGCAGTTCAACTCGGATGGTTACGTGAATTAGATCCGACCCACTCCTGTTATATATAATTGTGTTGGTATATTTTAGCAATATTTCGTATGGTTATAAATCTTGGTAGAATATGAATTTGAAAATTTGTAAATTTAGCAACACTCAACAGGTTATGTTAAAATACAAATTGCGTTAATAAACTACTGTATATTGTATCCCTGAAAAGTAAAAGCCTTCACAGCATCGTCATCATCACCATCTCCAGTCCCGGACTGGAGATAATAATTATTGTTTGGACACCCATCCCAATATCGATTATTGACACTTGGCAATCGATTCCTCAAGACACTGCCGCCAAGCTTAGCCACTTTACGTTATGAACTGAGTTACATTGTATGTTTCGTTTTAATTTGTTACAGAGGTTAGAGATAACCACTTAATGTTGATAGCCGTATTCGACCTGTAAATGCCGTAGTCATTGAGTAAAATCTTAAATACCTAATTTAAAGTATTACTTAAACCAAAAATTAATGGACCACTTCGTTCATTTTAGAATTATATTACGAAGACGTTCTAAAAAAAACTAACAGCGCGTGTTCATGTTAGCAAGTTGCAAGAGTCTTGTGCAGGAAAAGTTGGCTTGGGTTTAAAATTTTGTGTCTAAGCTCTTACATACTTTTACATAGTGACTACTAATGCGGGTTAACTATCATAAATTATTTGATTTGATATGCTTTGAGGAGCTTACCTAAATAATAAAGTTACCACTGCCAATAAATCTCAACTATCGATTCCCTAATACAGCGAAAATATCATTTAATCCTCGCCAAAACAAAATCCATTTTGTCAAGGTACTGGCAGCATGTAAACGCATATTTGGGAATGGTTCCATTAAATCACGGTATTGTCGTGGCCAATCCTATTGAACTTGAATGGCGTACACCGCGCTGGCTTCATCAAATTGCATTGAATGGCCGTTAGAGCACTCATCGAGCGTGCCCGTGTTCTGAGGGTAAAAATTTGAATGGAAATATACCAAGGCTTGGCAGCCGTTATGCCAATTTAGCCCTTATCCGTATGCCGTTAAAAGTGCACAGGAATACGCATATGAACAAATGTCGTAGGACGCCCGCTACCATCGTGCATACTTCCGACCACTCGGACTACGGTCACAATAGATCGGCACGGACTCAATCTGATATTGAAATTGGAGCTGAACTAACGTTGGTTTTTCTTTGTTATCTTTTCCGTAAAAATATGATATGATTAATCATTTTTTTATTTTTCATGAATAACAAATAATTATCATTTAAAGAGGCTATGATTACAGTGAAGTTGCATAAGAAAGACGTTACGATTTTAAATTAAGGCGTCCAATGAATTTCCTACCTGTCATGACCGTCAAAAACGTCAATTTTAGCCAGCCGGTCGGTGTTTAGGTAAGTTCAGTGCGTATAACTTGTGCCTCTTCAATGAAAGGAAAGTTATTGTCACTTCTACTTTTATAAAATAATTTACCATCACGCAATATAAGGTAAATGTACCAAAATATAAACTGTAAAGCTGATGGTAGAGTCATAAAAATCTTTTTCAAAAATTGACGATTATGAGTAACTGCAAAATATTTGTTTCAATAAAGGTATTTTGTAGTTATAAGCATAAGTCCAATTTCTGCTTGTACAAGTAATTTACATTAGAAAAATACCTCTAACGACATGACAAAAATGGCTTTTTATTCAAAGTGTTATGATTACATTTTTATCTTAAATAAGTTCCAAAATCTCCCCCGTTTGTTTAAACTTTTGACACTTCGGTATAGACTTAGACGAATTTGTGAGTTGGCTTCGTCATACCTTAAAGGAAGGGTGCTGTTCAATGCATTCAGAGTCACGGAGGGACTGTGGTCCCCCAAATCATCCCTCCGTTGATCATTAATGATGCCATCTCTCATGCGACGCTGTAATGTAGGTTACTGTGCAAACATGCCGGGGTGGATGCCCTCTGTGACTACGTACTATGTAAGTATAGTTCCTGTTATTATAGGTTAGGTTTGTGGTAAAATTTACCTCTAAATAAGGAATTGTGGTGTCGACTGACTAATTATTTCAATTAGTTTTCTTTGACATCCAATATTTAAATCATAGACCCGGAGGATTCCTCCGAGATGGTAGATAATTTACAAACGCATTACAAAATCATTATTTGAAATTCAAAAATATGATTAAGTAATTCTCTTTGAACCCAATCGACATGTCATGTCAAGTTGTAGCCATAACATACCAAAAAATTTTAGCCAGATTCTTAACAACTTTGTTAAAGCACCATGGGTAGAAAAGTGATAATTAAGCTCTAAAGAGTTTTGAAAAAGACTATTTTCTGAAACATTTTATTTTGTGTTACTGTGGTATTTATTACTACTTATTACTTTCATCACATAAATGCGCCAGACAATGTACTCTCTACATCTGTTCTAGTTATTATGGAAGGGAATGCCGTATTAGGGAAATGAATCCTTGTGTCATTATATACTACAAAATTGTAGGGGTTTTCTCTCAAATACACGGGACATAATTTCGTCAATTTAGCGGGACTCATTTTAGTGTGAATACGACGACAAAATAAGATTATTTAATAACCATCCGCATAGAAATGAATTGATAAGACCTAGGTATTAAAAAGTTGACTTTTAAATTGAAAAACAATATTGCCAGGAGGCATGTCTTGAACAAATCAAAAGGTAATTTTGATTACTTTAAATTATTATGGAAACGTAGAAATCACGAATCAAACAAACATAAAGACATTAAAATCAAACCATAGATTGCGTGAGGTTAACTTGTAAATCTTGAAATCCCCAAAATTTATGATCTTTACACATGGTAAATAACCACAAACACCAACAGGGTTACACCCAGTCCTTTCATCCCATATCTTGAGCCGTGGCCAAATTTATGACCAACATAATAAAAAAATGTTTAATTGAGCATAAAATATTCAAGATAGCGTCAACAATAGCTAATCCTGCACCCTTTCTTGGGCGAATCGTAAATTAAATCAGCATGCGCTCAGCAGTCACATGTCGGGCCCATTAGATGCACTGCAATAATAAAAGAATGCACAAATCACTTACCCTAACAGTAATATCATTTTTGCTTAAACAAACACGAAAAAAAACTTATGGAACACACACAGAGTTTAATCTTATATGTAGATTTAAATATACTGCTGGGAATCAGGAAATTAGACTCTATGTGCGTCTGAACAAAGTATAAATAATAGTATTTTGTAATAGCAAGAAAGATAACACACTGACCTACATCTCTAGAGAGTCCAAATAGTGTTAGGCGTATCTATTGGGAATAATATTTATGGGGTGCATTATGCACATGACATTTTTATGTTTTCGACGGTGCGTCGAAGCAATCGGCTGACGGTTTCCTATTTATTGCGTGGGGAACATTTACTTTGCTAAAGTTTACTGCCGCATAGACAAAACTAGGTACTATTGATTAAAATAGAGATTATTCTACGATATTATATTTGTAGCAAAGCAAACAGTCGATTCACCCCAGTACTACATAACTACTGCCGCTGTTACAATGAAAAATCTTTTGATAATGAGATATTTCACAGGGTCAAGTAATTTATACTACTTGTCTCTCAGCACTTAATACAACTTTAGAAAGAGAATGACGCAAATGGATATACGGCATTGTTTTGATTAGATTTAAGATTAGGTTATTCACGAGGATATATGTACAAATCATACAATATAAGGATAATGGAAAATGTAATATTTATATATTTTTCATTTCAATAACTATTTTATATTTTTTTGAAGACCTATTTGGTGTTGCGGTCGAGAGGTCGGCTGCGACACCAAGGGTTCCGGGTTCGATCCCAGGGCAGTACAAACATTTGTGTGCATGAACATGTCTGTTTGTAATGGTCTGGGTGTTTTCTATGTATATTTTGTATGTATTTACAAAAAAAATATATAAGTAAATTATCCGTTGTTTAGTACCCATAATACAGGTTTCACGCAACTTGGGGCTAGATGGCGCTGTGTGAATGTCAGTGGCTATTATTATTATTTATCTAGTTCGTTTATAGCTTTACATGACTGTTAAGAAAGATGATTCTGTGCTTCAGAGAGCACGTTTTACCGTCGGTCCCGGATACAATCTAAGGAGTCAATAATACTTATCTGCATTTGGTACACGTGTAAAGATATGACTGAATCTCCCTATGGCTGTTTGGAGAGGCCTGGGCCCTGCACTGGACGTAATGGGCTGACGATGATGATGACTAATATATTTATTTTTGTCTTTGTTAGTTAATAAGAAGTAAATTAAAATACACACATTCATAATCATACTTATATGCTGATGTAATTTATGTTTTACAAGTAGTTACACAAGGTGATTTCAGGTTTCAATGACATTTTAATCAAACTATTGCCAAAAGTTTATTTTCTTGTCTCATAAACTTATGAATACGGTACGGTTTGTTTTAGAGTAGGACTTTAGAAACCAACAAATATTTAAAAAGGTATTGCTATTTCGCTCTCACAACTCATTTCGATACGAAAACAAAATGCTGATTTGCATGTGCAAATAACTCTGTAGTGAAATCCAAACAGCAATTTGGCACACAATAGTAGGCAGCTGCGACGAAGGAGGGACACGAATTAAACAATAATTCCTTGTCCTTTCACAAATGTGTTCAAATTGCCATCGAGAGTTTCCCTCATTTTGATACAATAGACATGAATAATGAAGATTAAGAGAACAGCTGATGTTCGCGTGATTGCGTAAAATGTGCCGAGGGTGGATTAGGTTAACCGACGATTTATTGTATTTTAAATTTTATTTTAACTATGTACTTTATTAAATTTAACTTAATGATTGTTAAAGATGTTCTCTTTATTTTTTATCTGTAGATCAAAGCTAACCTCAACTGCGAAGTGGCGCGTTTTGACAAATGGCGGAAGTTTTCGCTTTCTTTTTTTTTAATGCTGATCGCAGATGGCCACAGTCATACCAGGCAAGTAGCGAACAGAGACTTTAGAGTGAGTGCCACTCAGCCTGAAGTTCTGATCACACGGTGGGTTACGTATTTATAAAGATAAAAAATATTAGACTTACTTGTAAGAAGATATACTTAAATATAATATAATTAAGTGAGTTTGGATTTCTACAATATTAAGCTGAAAGATTGAAAATACAATCATTGTAACACACAATATTATTATGGTTAGTAATTTATTGAAAGTTATAGTAACTACAGCTATAATAATGATTTAGGTATCGTAAATATATTTACAAAGCCCATTATTTAAGCTTTTGACTCGTAATATAAAGCTGAATTTAATAAGCCACCATGCTACGATTGTTCGTA
>PQWD01004624.1:0-23009 GCA_019425675.1 Leucinodes orbonalis | reverse complement strand
GGCCTTACAAACAGTACTTTTCAGAGCTAAATAATAGTTATTTTAAGGTCTTACAAACAGTTCTTTTCAGAGCTAAATATAAGTTCTTTTAAGGTCTTACAAACAGTTCTTTTCAGAGCTAAATAATAGTTATTTTAATGTATAACAAACAGTTCTTTTCAGAGCTAAATAATACATTTAAAAATGCCTAAGAGAGCCAGGTCTCAACTTTCTAATCATAGTTCTCAAGCACGGGCGGCAAGAATACGTCGCATGGAAGAATCTTCACCTGAACGTTCACAACGCCTTGCTGATCAAAGTCAGAGAAACTGTCAGGTACGCGCTCGAGAGTCGAGTGTCGAACGTTCGCAACGCCTTGCCGAACAAAATATAAGGACCTCTCGGTTGCGCGGAAGACAGTCGAGTGCCGAACGTTCGCAACGCCTTGCCGAACAAAATATAAGAACCTCTCGGTTGCGCGGAAGACAGTCGAGTGTCGAATGTTCGCAACGCCTCGCCGAACAAAATATAAGGACTTCTCGGTTGCGCGAAAGACAGTCGAGTGTCGATCGTTCGCAACGCCTTGCCGAACAAAATATAAGAACCTCTCATTTGCGTGAAAGAGAATAGAGTGTTGAGCGTTCGCAACGTCTTGCCCAACAAAATATAAGGACCTCTAATTTGCGCGAAAGAGAGTCGAGTGTCGAACGTTTGCAACGCCTTGCCGAACAAAATAGAAGGACCTCTCAGTTGCGCGGAAGAGAGTCAAGTGTTGAGCGTTTGCAGCGACTTGGAGCTCAGGCAGGGAGACAGCAACTGTCCACAAATAGAGTTCGCAATCGAATTTTAGCTAACAGTAACAGACTGGCTTTTAGATATGATCCGAAGGTTGATTATGCACAACAATTGTCCGTCCGAATCGGAGTCATGAATAAGATCTGCTCTAACTGTTCTGCCAAGAAATGGGCGGACGAACCTAATGGTATGTGCTGTGCTTCAGGTAAAGTTTGTCTTCCTAACCTTCAGGAGCCGCCACAACCAATAAAAAATCTTTTAACTAATAATCATCCATTATCTGGTCATTTTTTAACAAACATACGTAAATACAATAGTCTTTTTCAAATGATTTCGTTTGGCGCAAAAGAAATCAGGGAAGGAAATTTTATGCCCACTTTTAAAATTGAAGGACAGGTATATCATCTCATTGGTAGCCTTTTACCATCATCAGGCCAAAACCCACAGTTCTTGCAAATATATTTTATTTCTGATGCAGACCAGTTATCGTTGCGATCAAGCATCGCACCAACCTTAAAAATGGATTTAATTCGCGAATTACAGACAACTTTCAATAATCATAACGTATATATACAAAGTTTTAAACAAAACTTAGAACTTAACTCCTCAGATAATTTAAAGTTAATTATTCATTCAGATCGCACTCCACAGACAGCACACAGAGGCTCCTACTGTAAACGAGGTAGCAGTTCTCTTGGTCGATGAAGACAAAGGTCCCAGGGATATAGTCTTACACTGTAGAGACGGACAGCTCAAAAGAGTTTCTGAGCTACATCGGTCCTATGATCCACTACAGTATCCTTTAATGTTTGTGACAGGAGAAGACGGTTATTATTTGACTATCCCTCAACAGGGTTCTGCGCGTAATAAAACTGTTTCGTGTATGCAATTTTATGCATTTAGATTAATGTTACATTATTACAGAGACTTATTTAGTCAATATTGTGTTGACATGATGGCGAAATGATATCGGAAAGATTAAATTATATTTCTCGGAATCAACAAAGATTGAGGGCTGATGACTACATTAATCTCAGAGATGCCTTAAATAATGACGAAAATGTTGACCCATCAAATATCGGTCAACATGTCATATTGCCATCGTCATTTACGGGTTCTCCACGTTTCATGCACGAGAAAACGCAGGACGCGATGACGTACGTCCGAAATTATGGTAAACCTGACTTATTTGTCACTTTCACATGTAACCCCGAATGGCCTGAAATTAAAGCAGAGCTGCTACCAGGACAACGATCTTTCGACCGTCATGACATAATTACACGTGTATTTCATTTAAAGATGAAAAAATTCATTAAATTGTTTGTGAAAGAACAGATATTTGGTAAAGTAAAATGTTATATGGCAGTGTGGTATGGCAAAAACGCGGTTTACCTCATTGTCATTTGCTGTTCTGGCTAGAAACTAAAATACAACCAGATGAGATCGACAGTGTCATAGTTGCGGAGCTACCCGATCAACAAATAGATCCAGTACTACACGATATTATAACTAAAAATATGGTACATGGACCCTGCGGAGAACAAAATTTAACTGCACCATGCATGAAGAACGGTGTCTGTACAAAAAATTACCCCCGCCGTTTCACGAACGATACCCAGACTGGAGAGGATGGGTATCCAGTTTATCGTAGGCGCGATACAGGAAATGGTGATCGGAGCACTACGCTACCAATAAGGGGCAACGTGGTGACGATAGATAATAGGTAGATTGTTCCATACTCCCCGCTACTATGTAAGACTTTTAACGCTCATATAAACGTGGAGTATTGCCACTCTGTCCAAGCGATTAAATATATATGTAAATACATATACATCTTTTTTTCTTTCTGTGGCAACACTCGGACTAACAGCTGATTTCAACCTGTCCCAATATTTAATTTTCAAATTATTGTAAATATAGTAAATGAGGCCTAAATATCGTCGATAAACGTGTTAAACTATATAATAAGTGAAAAACTATATAAAAAGTGCATATATCAATTGTTTTTATTGTGAAAATAAGTACAAAAAGTGAGTACCGGCATCTGTCATTTTGAATTCAAATTTTATGTGAATCATTGTTATCTTTTACAGGAAATTAGTTTGTATTAGTACACAAACTGATCATTACATGTTTTAAAAGTAGATTTATAGTATTTCGAAATATCTGAGTGCATATCAGACACGCGAAGAGGTTATATTGTCTGAAATTTAAAGTTGGACGTAACCTCATAATTGATTAATCAACTCCCTGAATTTGTTTCTTTAATTTTATTTAAATTATAATTTGACCCTCTGCCATTATGCAGACTCGTGCTCGTCAACTTGAATTGACGCTGCAAGAGTTAAAGTCAACCAGGGAGTTGGTCCACCAATTACAAGTAGAAAGAGATGACAATGAGAAGGAAATGTTAGATGTCTTTAATAGAAATACCTTGTTAAAAAAGAAATGGCTGAGATGCATATTAGGTATACTTTAGTAGAACAAGAACGGGACAGACTTCAAATTCTGGTTGATGGTTTTGGTGACTGCGGTGATGAGTATGTCCAGGGCCTCAAGCGCATATCTATGCTGGAACATGAGTTGCAGGAAGCTCACCACCATATATCGGAGATGGAGACTGAGAAACAACACACTTTAACCACCCAGAATACAAGTTTGTTTAGCGAGTTAGTCGAGTGTGCACCTAGCCTAGTTTCTACTGCACTTCACACCAGTCCAACTGTTACTATTGATTTAACAAATGACATAACTATAAGTTCTCCAGTGGAAAATGGTAATTTGAAGTGGAGTAAAAACAAATACAAAAAATATGTGAAAATAAATAGGTTTATTAAAAAAACCAAAAACTTAATTCGGAAGCAAAAAAAATTTTTTCAAAATGTTAAGTATATTAGAGAACGTAGACAAATTGGTGATGAGTTAGATATTTACTCAATTATGTTACAAAATAATATAGAAAAGCATGAATGTGAAATACATTTGTTTCAGTCTGAAATTAACAGTCTCAAACAACAATTAGAAAATGTTACAAATAGGTATAACTATGATAAACTGGAAAGTACAGAACACATCTTGGCCTTGAAGAAACTGCTGAGCAACCAGGACTCATTAATAGATACTCCTGCTTGTTCACTGGGATCACAGACAAGATGTGAGCAAAATTATATTGTCAGTCCTTCCGAACAAACATCTAACATTTCAAGTAGTATAACCAGTTTAAATAAGAATAATATTATTATGTTTAGTGACGATATTGGTAAAAACATGGGCCATTTATTAAGTACTTGTCTGGGGCAACAAGTACTGAATCACTGTTTTCCGGGTATAACTTATAATGACTTGATGAATAAAATTGTTAACTATAAATTTGAAAATAACACCACACTAATTATTTTGGTTGGTGACAGGGGTGATGTAAACAAAGGCGAAATGATAAAATATTGTAATAGTTTGTGTTTATTAAATATTAATAAGATTATTTTGTTTACATTACCTTACAGTGGTAAATTGCCACAGCAGGAAAATGATATTAGGTATAAAATAAATATGACATTAGACACAATATCTTTTACAAATGACAGTAAAATACATTTAATTGACATTAATAAATTAATTAATTCAAATTCAATTTATATAAATTATTCTAAGACTAAAGATAAATATTATCTGGGTAATTATTTTAAAAGACAAATAGCACTTTCGCTATCATTTTATTTTAATAACATAGCCAGTAATTTGGCTAGCTTAACTGCTTCTATTGAGCAGGATAATTATCAAAAAAAGACCTTGGAATATGTTCCAAATCATTTAAATTATGTGTCAAGACAATAGAGAACTACTCTTGCATACCTTTTAGTGTCTCTTCGACAACAGAGAAGCAAAAAAGCAATTATTTAAATTTAGTACATCAAAACATACAAGGCTTCTCTGGCAAAGAATTAGAGGTAGGTTTGTTTCTGGAACACATGAATGTGCATATTTTGTGTATAACTGAACATTGGTTAAGAAATGATAATTGTTTAATAAATATTAATAACTATGAAGTTGGTAGCTTGTTCATGAGAGGATCAGCAATTAGGGGTGGATCACTTATATTATTACATAATAGTTTAAAATATAAAGAAAGGAAAGATATTGTCCAGTACTCCATTGAACAAACTATTGAACTTTCCTGTATAGAACTTGAGAAATTTATAATTGTATGTGTATATAGACCACCATCATCTGATTATATTTTATTTGAATCTACTATGGAAGAAGTGCTCAGTAAATTTAGTAAGTTTAAGAAAAAGGTCATCATATGTGGTGACTTCAACATAAATATTTTAGATCAATCACTATCCTCTTCGAGGTTTCTCAATCTTTTTAAGTCATATAATTTATTTAATCAATTTAATGAGCCAACTAGGATCACCTCTACTACGGCTACTTGTCTTGATAATATTTTTTGTGAAAATATAACTATTAAAAAATCAATAATTAATTGTTTACAATCAGATCACAGTGGTCAATTAGTACAGTTTGAACACCGTCATGACTTACAGCAAGTAATTAATATCCGTTATAGGCCAATTACTAACAACCGCATAAGTCAATTTAAAAATAATGTTGATAATTCACTAAATCAATTTAAACCTAATGATCAAAATGTGGATAGTCTTTATGAAAATCTTTTTTATACTATTAAGAAAAAATTTGATAAAGTATTTCCTTTAAAAAATAAAAAAATATGTAATAATAATATCAGATTCAATGATTGGGCCACACCTGGCATTTTTAAAAGTAGGACTAGGTTATATGAGCTCTACGACTTGAAAGTATATACTACAGACCCTGAATTTATAATTTTTGTCAGAAACTATTCAAAAATATTTAGGAAAGTTTGTCATATGGCTAAGTCGTTATTTTTGCGCGATAAAATCAAAGGGTCAAATAACAAAATTAAGGCAACGTGGAATGTCATTAATAAAGAAGCTGGTAGGAGTAAGCCTCGTGATCATAACTTTACACTCAAAATTGACAACGCTATTGTTAATAAAGAATCTGATGTAGTAAATGCGTTTGAAACGTTTTTTACCAATACTCCAACCGAAATTACTAAATCTTTAAACTCTAGTTCTTCTGCTGCTAAGGCTCTCCTTACATCTAGTATTCCAGAACGTGTTCAGTCATTTAAGTTTAGTCATATTAATTCTAACACAATTGTCAAGACTTTTAAGGAGTTAAATATGAAAAACACTGAAGATCTATGGGGAATATCAACAAATATAATTAAATCTATCATTGAAAGTATAGCACCCCAATTGGCATTCATATTCAATAAAAGTATAGATGAAGGCATATTTCCAAATTTAATGAAGTTTAGTAAATTAATTCCATTATATAAATCTGGGGCCAAAAGTGATCCATCCAATTATAGACCAATTTCCATTCTACCGTCGCTCAGTAAAATTTTTGAAAAAATAATATTTAATCAATTATTAAATTATCTTAATGCAAATCAAATATTGCATAAAAAACAGTTCGGTTTTACCAAAAATAGGAATACTACGGATGCAGGAATTGCCCTCATTAAGCACGTATATGACGCCTGGGAGAGTAAGCAAGATGCGATTGGGATTTTTTGTGATCTGTCAAAAGCATTTGACTGCGTCGATCATGAGACCTTACTTATCAAGTTAAGACATTACGGTGTATCAGATTGTTCAGTAAAATACTTAAGATCTTATTTGACGGGCAGAACTCAAAAGGTTGTTGTAAACGGTTCTAGCTCTTCTGGTGGCCCACTACGCATGGGCGTGCCTCAGGGTTCTATATTGGGTCCTTTACTGTTTCTTTTATACATAAATGACCTTCCTTCCCATTGTCATAAACTTTCTGACATAGTACTATTTGCAGATGATACATCATTGCTTTTTAACGTTAATAGAAAAAAAGAAACATTTGACGATGTAAATGGTGCTATCTCACAAGTAATGCATTGGTTTACAGTTAATAATTTATTGCTTAACACTAAAAAAACTAATTGTATAAAATTCTCATTACCTAATGTGAGGCAGGTCATCACCAGTATTAATTTGAATGACGAATGCTTAAAAATTGTTGATAGTACAGTATTTCTAGGAATTACTATAGATTCAAAACTCCAGTGGGGACCTCATATTGAAGCTTTGGCAGGTAGACTTAGCTCAGCAGCGTATGCAGTTAGGAAAATAAGGCTCTTAACCGATATTGATACAGCAAGATTGGTTTATTTTAGTTATTTTCATAGTATAATGTCATATGGTCTTCTGTTGTGGGGCTCAGCTGCTGATATTAACACTATATTTGTACTTCAAAAAAGAGCCATCCGAGCCATTTATAACCTTAGACCACGTGATTCACTTCGGGAAGTATTTAAAAAAATCGATATTTTAACAGTAGCGTCTCAATACATTTACCATAATCTAGTTTATGTCCACAAAAATCTTCATTTGTTTGAAAAAAATTGTGACGTACATAACTTTAATACTAGGAACAAAAACAAACTTGCTGTCCCAAATCTTAGACTAAGTAAAGTAGGAAAATCATTTGTTGGAAGAGGCATAACATTCTTTAATAAAATACCACAAAATCTTGCCGAATTGCCTTTTCACCAGTTTAAATTAAAGATTAAAAAAACCCTCATGAAAAAAGGTTACTATACAATAGAAGAATATTTATCGGATAAAGATGTGTGGTCTTGCACTTAGTGTTCCAGTTACAAAATCTTTGTAATAAATTATTGTAAATCTATGTGTAGGTAAATGACAAAACTGTAACCACTGATATAAAAAGATTAAAAGAGTAACTCGAGTTTCTTGCCGGCTCTTCTCGAAGATCCTACTTATTCCGAACCGGTGGTAGAGTCACAAAAAATATGATAATAATAACAATTGACGATTCAAAAGTATCTGTAACAGATTTATTTGAATAAAGATTTTTTTTCTTTCTTTCTTTCATAAATATCTATCTATTGCGTGCTACGGACATTTAACAATCTGTCCTGCTACTGTACACTGGGATTCCATTACGTGTGTGTATGTAATTATACTAATATAGTTCCTCCCCTACGCTACAATGCCACTCAGAGGACTCCACCTCAGTCACCAAAGAAAACGGCTCCAGTAGAATCTGACGCAAACCCAAGTTCGGCACCTGCTACTGACACTGAGTATGAAAGTTCAAATAACATTGTCAGCAGACCCGTGCTAGAAAGCGAAATCACGATGATGAAATAATAGCTTTTATGGCTGAAATCAGAAAGTCGATGGCAACGCTACAAAATCAACAGAACGCTCTACAATTAAGCGTTAATGGCATCCAGATACAAAATGGTGATATTATGAAGTCTATGGATTTTTGTCCAGACAATATGATGAAATAAAGGGAAAATTGGTAGTAATGGAGAACGATAGAAAAACTCATTTAGCGCATATTCAAGCACTAGAAAACAAAATTGAGAGTCTTGAGAGACATCAAAAGTTAGCTAGTATAGAAATCAAAAATATCCCTGTCCAGAAAGGTGAAACAAAGAGTGATTTAATGAATACAGTAGTGAAATAGGCGAAGTCCTAGATGTACCTATAGATGACGGTCACATCCGTGATATATTTCGACTAAGAACAAAAAAGGGTGAAAATAGGCCAATTATAGTCGACCTTACTACAGTCACACTAAAAGAAAACATACTCTCGAAATTAAAAGCCTATAATAGAACAAACAGGGACAAGAAATTAAACACTACACAGCTCCAGCTCGACACTCAGCCTAAACCAGTTTTCATTAATGAAAGTCTGACTCAAGCAACGAGAAGACTGTATTTTATTGCCAGGGAATTTAGTAAAAAAAACGACTTTGCATTCTGTTGGACTGCACACGGCAAAGTCTTCTTACGCAAGAGTGAAGGTTCCGCACCTCATTGGATTGAGTCAGAAGTCTCTCTGAATGACCTACGACCTAACAAAGATAAATGACTAGTCAGATTACTATCCCTGAAATTTCTATTTATTTTTTGGATTTGCATGCTATCGTCAAAATTTGTTAATGTTTCACGTTTGTTTTATATAATCTTACTAGTACTTAAAATATATATGCGAACACTATTTGTACCATCACGTTTCAAGAATACACACACACTTACTTACACAATCATACATGTATCTGATATTAAATACTTACTATACACTTCTATTGTTGCGAGCAATTTCATCTTTATCAATATTTTCATCGAATCAAGTCAACAAATTTTCTCGTACTTGGACATGCACAACGGATGCCTTATGTGAGTGTTTTTACAGTTGAAAGCATAAATGATGGAATAGATTCCATCCAAACCTCCGAATCAATGATCTGTGATCCTGAAGAAGTTATTAATAAAATTGTCAGTACGAAGAAATCTTTTAAAATAATGCACACAAACATACGAAGCATAAACAGAAATTTTGATGCTCTAAATATCTTTCTGAATCGTATTAATGTGGAATGTGATGTTATTGTGCTTACCGAGTGCTGGCTAGGTAAAACTACTTTAATTCCTAAATTGGA
Source organism: Leucinodes orbonalis (assembly GCA_019425675.1). Taxonomy (NCBI): domain Eukaryota; kingdom Metazoa; phylum Arthropoda; class Insecta; order Lepidoptera; family Crambidae; genus Leucinodes; species Leucinodes orbonalis. The sequence goes on along the minus strand of PQWD01004624.1, from coordinate 13,667 downwards.
TGGTTATACGTCATATGCCTCTGATTTCTCCAACCAAAATGAAGGAGTAGTTGTATATATACGCTCAGATATTCAACATAACATCATTAAACCAAACGTAACTAATGCAAACTGCCTTATTGTGAACTATAATCAGAATATTCGATTGTAGCAGTTTATCGCTCACCTTCGTATGGTAATATCGACTGCTTTTGTGATAGCATGGATTTATGTTTATCTTCATTAGCATCGATGAACACGGTAATTCTGATAGGCGATATCAACATCAACATTTCCCCAAATAGTCATGAAGCAAACAAACACAAGTACTTGGATTTAATGGCACATCATGGACTATTAGCGGCACATGTTTTGCCTACACGAATGGGAAATTGTATAGACCATGTTATGCTTCGTACGAATAAAAGTTCAAAAACATTTATCATAGACTCTCCGATTACTGATCATGCCCCGATTATATTTTCTCTCGACCAGACAATTAAAAGAGATACATCAAATACCACAATACTAAAAATAGACTACCGTGCTCTGGTCAAGGATTTGACCCAGACTGATTTTACCTCTATTTATAATACCACAAATGCTAATACTGCAGCAATAGATTTGTCAAATAAAATTTATGAAGCTATTGAAACCCATTCTAAATTAGTGCGCATTCCTCATCGTCATCAGACAGTCAAGCCTTGGATGACTCCGGGATTGGTGAAGTGTATAAGAAATCGAGACAAACTACATAAAAATGCAAAAAAAAAGCCCCATAACACTATACTGCAAGTCACGTACTCTAGATACCGTAATTATTGTAATAACTTGTTAAGGAAATTAAAAATTGAGTATGAAAAATCTGAATTCATTAAATGTAAAGGTAATGCGAAAGGAACATGGAATACCATTAACAAAATTATTAATTTAAAATCATCAACACATCCTCCACGAGAATTGTTAAATATTCATAACGATCCACACCAATCCATTGACCAAGTTAATACTTACTTTGCAAAGATTGGAGCTCAATTGGCTGACAATATACTTAATCAAAAAACTAAAAACAACATAAGGAATCAAATCCACTTTTCGGAATCTCAATCACAGAGGGACTCTATGGCATTGATTGACANCCTAAGCCGAGGTTCGCGTCCACTCTGGGACACCCTTAGGCCCGTTGCTTAAATTTTGGCTGAGAGCCATCTGCGCTCGCCAATTGTCCGGTGAAGCTGTGAGGCCACCTGCGGCCAACAGCAATAAGTCATTCCGAAAAAAAAAAAAAAAAAAAAAAGCGCCGGCAGTCTTGTTTCACTCAAGAGGAGAGAAGAGCGAATACCTGCGACTACAAGGAAGAAACGAGTGATACAGCGATATCTAAGGGATCGTCGAGTGTGATCAACAGTGTGAAGAGTTAACGTGTGATTATTACGTGTGTGTGCGGAAAGTGTTGTGTTATAGTGTGCAGTGTTAATTACGGATTTAGTGCGTGCGTTAATTGATTAATTAGTACGAGTGTAAGTGTAATTAGTGTTGTGTGTGATTAATATTGGTTAATTAATAAAGTGTGTTACCGTGTTATTCTTCGTGTTTGGCAATAATTTATCCGAAACCCCCAGCTCGTAACATTTGGTGTCAGAAGTGGGATAAGCATATACAGCCATTCCTCTTGTCTTACCGAAGCGCTATCCATGAAAGCACATCCGTAACCCCAGCATTTGCAAATTTCGGTCGAGAATTAAGGTTGCCTGCTGACCTTATTACTGGAATACCTCCTGATACACCTCGTAGTATAACGGAGTACGTAAGTGATTTAAGAGATAAGATGAATGACGTTTATGAGCATGTTCGACAGTCAAGTCAGCAGTCATCAGAAAGGACCAAAACACGTTACGATCGCAACGTAAACAATCAAGGTTTTGAAGAAGGTTCATTGGTATGGCTACATAACCCACTTCGAAGCAAAGGAAAGTCTCCCAAACTTCAAGCTAAATGGGATGGACCGTACCAAGTTATAACCAAAATTAACGACGTCACGTACCGTATACGCAAGCACCCACGAGGAGCATCCAAGATTGTTCATGTGGATCGATTAGCGCGTTTCTATGGAGATAATGCTCGGGACGAGCATTTCTTGGAAGGGGGCAGTGTTACGAATTGACGTATTAAAATGTCATTAAATATGGCGGCTAATATGTGACGTCAGTCCACAGACAGTCCATAGAGTATGACATGCGAATTGTCAAATAGCAAAGAGTCTAGTATGTTCTAGATAATTCGCGAACTATGTAGAATGACGTCGACGCTTCGAGCTCAGCGGCCGGACAGGTATATAAGGCGGGCCGACGGGTGCGCCGGGAGTCTTGTGTTCTACTCAAGAGCGAACGAAGAGCGAAATACCTGCGACTACAAGGAAGAAGCGAGTGATACAGCGATATCTAAGGGATCGTCGAGTGTGATATAACAGTGTGAAGAGTTAACGTGTGATTATTACGTGTGTGTGCGGAAAGTGTTGTGTTATAGTGTGCAGTGTTAATTACGGATTTTAGTGCGTGCGTTAATTGATTAATTAGTACGAGTGTAAGTGTAATTAGTGTTGTGTGTGTTTAATATTGGTTAATTAATAAAGTGTGTTACCGTGTTATTCTTCGTGTTTGGCAATAATTTATCCGAAACCCCCAGCTCGTAACAATATGTTATACAATGAATGGAACGACCAGATCATTGCTGCTGCTGATGTTGATAGTAAGTGATTACAGATACATTATTGAAAAAAAAAAACATTTACTTACTGTAGATATTGTTGCGATTATATTTTACGTCAACACGTCTGTAAATACATAATCCTCTTATTTCACGGGGAGATATTGATCATTGCTGAGGATACTTAGTTGATGGATAAAGCGTTTATTTAAATCACCAACTCTCACAACATTTGAATTAATAAAAGATAAAGAAGAAACAACAAATAAAAAAAATACTACAAAAAATACAACAAATAATATAAAATTAATAAAAATCACATACATAATAGTTCAGATGTGTGAATCGCGGCAATACAAAAAGTTACAGCTCAGCGATAGGTTTACCAATGGCAAACGTTGATTTTCACTAACTATCAAAATACTTAAATATTTCCAAGTCTACATCAAAATACTATTACAGAAATAAATATAAATATAGGTATGTACTGGTTTGTTTTTTAGCTTAGTACATTAAAGTTTATCTTGTAAGTATTTTTTATTGTATTGTTGGTATTGCTGTTTGAAATATTATCAAAAAAAACAATAAAATAATAACTCCTGTTACTCGAAAAGGTCAATTCAAAGTTCTTTCGTCCTTAGCTAACGAATTTTTCTTTGAGGAAAAAACGTTATACCATTTTCATTAATCATTTAATTTCTTAGAGGCGAATGAGATTGAATCGTCACTCATGCTTAACTAAGTTTCGAATTAATCTCGTTAACATGACAAGGAGATCCCGAAATGCCGCTCACTCCTTGCATTTAGAGGATTATTTGCAAATTGTCCGCTACATTTTCTAAGGCATAACCGCAAATGGTGGTTGATTACACATTTATAACTGATAATGCAGGACATTAATTGACATGCTGCAGGCAATCATATTAACTTAATTATATATCATTGGTTGCAGGTAATTCCATATTCAAACAGACAAAAAAAATGAAGGACTGATTCCTAGTTAATGATATTCAAACTCAATGTAGGTTTTACATTTCTTGTGTTCTTTGTACCTAAGTCTTTCACGAGTCAACGAGTCTTTAAGAAAGGCGGTAGCGGCAAATACCTATATATTTCTTATTTTAAAATTTAAGAGCTGTACACCGTCATGAAAACTAAAAACTTGGTCATTTTAGTCTTTAGTGCCTATTGAAACTACGCGGTTTGATTTTAATATGTTAGATGAGATATGTTTTTCTTTCTTTTGATATCAAAGATCACAATCTACAAAATAATAATCTATTCCATAAACCATCTAAGTTCATTTTTTTATTTAATTCCTGTATAACATTAGTGCAATAAATATATCTACAGTGTGAAAATTTTCTGTGAACTTAATTAAAAACAGCGTAAATCTTATACACGACTTGAACGACGTCTCCAAAAGTTTCTCTGTTCATGACGAAGATGCCAGCCGCGGTATACAAGAGCGGGCTGAGCTGAACTCAGAAGCTTCAGCAGTGAACGGGCCTCCTCTGGTCTCATGGCTTCCCATCCACAAGAATAAGCTGCAGTTGCAAGTGCCAGGTCTGCCGATATCAACAACTCTCCGCCGAAGCAGTATACTACCAGCGGCATCACTCCAGTCACACCTAATATTATAAGGATTCCGTTAAATCGAATAACTTTGTATGAGACTTTCACCAATTTAAGAATTAGGCAAAGGAAATGAAAGTTTACAGTAACTAAAACCCATTAATAAGTACTTATGCGGTAACTGAAAGACTTAATAATGAGTTGAAAATATATGTTCATATACAAACCTGTTAGCAACGTGTTAATTATACCCCAAGAGTTCAACGTCTGCAATGTTGTCACCAATACTATAACCATTATAAGAAAATGGGCACCGAATATCACCTTGTATAATTCTCTTATTTCATCGTGGTACCTCATGAGATACTGGTGATGTTTTATGCAAAATCTCAACATGTTTTGAACTTTCGCATGTTTCTTTTCCTCATATTTATTAGGAATTGCAACATTATCAGTTCTATGTTTGTTTTGATTAATTTCACCAGTATCAATAGACTGATTGTCGTCTGATGTATTGTAAAGAGCCTTATGGATGTCATTTAAAGCTTCACATATTGCGTAGAAGTGCCCTATTTCGTGTGCTACGAGTATGACAAACAGCACGATGTAGCCGGTCTGGTTGAAAACTGAGAATAGAGTAGCGACAATAGTTATAATGAACGTTGTTTCGTGTATGGGCTTTCATATTTTCGATCAAACCTGTTAAAGAAGAAAAATAATCATTACTTTACGTATCCGAGATTTCGCTCAGCATTAAATCCTATTCATAAAAAATAGTAAAAGAGGTATTTTAATATTACAAACAGACACTTGATACTACAACGATGTGGACTAGACTAGGATAACCTAACCGGTAGAAACCAATTATGTAATAAATATTTTTAACCTAAACCTTTTTATTTATTTTTATGCAATATATACGTCGATAGAGCGTCGGTGGCTCAGTGGTTGGGACTGTCGCCTCCTACCGGAGGGCTGAGGTTAATCCCGACACGTACAAATGTATTTTCGAATTTTCGAAAATAACGAAATACGTAAGAGCATCGATAAGGGTAATCACGTTATCCGACGCTCCTACGGTGAAGGAAAACATGTGAGGAAACTTCATCACGCCTGCGAAGAATTCGAAGGTTGTGTGTGAAGTCGTCCAATCCGCACTGGGCCGCGTGGACGACTAAGGCCTAATCACCCTATACGGGTAGGCTCGTGCCCCTCGGTGGGGACGTTTAATGAGCTGATGATGATGATGATATTATACGTATATCGAAGGACGGTAACTTAATTTACTTTAAGTTCGATGTCTTCCTTTTGTAAAAGTATGGATGTTTCTAAGAGCATTAAAATTAATATTATCATTAAAACATTTAAAGGGTGTACGCATTTTCATGTAATTATGGAGGATTTAGAGGCAACGAATAATGAAAAACTTAAAACTAGACTGTTCTCATAAAAATCTAGCATATTAATTACGCATATATATTTTTGAACAGCTTACCATATATATTTCCAGGTGTTGTTGGTAAATATCTTCGATTACCAAATATGGTAAAAAAGAACGGAAACTAGTAGAGACCACGGCGTGAAAGCCTGATTTACAATAACGAGCCAACAAACTATGCGGGCATTTCTCAAGATGTCCATCATCCTCTTGTAACCTCCAGAGTTCTTGGGGATTGCAGACAAACCTTCCCGGCTCATTCCCATTATAACCTTGAGACGCTTACTGTATAATCAATATGGCAGTTATTAATGATATCATCTTATTGACCTAATTATTAGAGATGAGATCAGAACGTTCATATATTACATGTATTTACGAGATATTATTAAGAACAACAATTTTAAAGACGATATTAAATAATATCGGGTGTTCACAGCTTCAAATAAACCATTGAAGTATGATTTAGAGATGCTTCCTTGCATTATCAACTTTTATCAAATCTAAATTAAGAAAAAGCCTAATTTTAGGCTACTCTTCGCTTTAGTAGCCTAAAATTAGACTGCTATGCTATGCTATATAACATATGTTTTAACCAATTTGATATTTTTGACATGGCTCCTGTATAAGCCACTATTAGTTTTTTCATACTAGGAGAATGTAATCCGTACCTGGAAGTGACGATGAAAAAGAACTTAGACAGCGGAACTTGAGTGGTGCTCAAGCAGTTGATGGCTTGGAAGCTTAACACCTTGTCGGGGAGCACTTGCAAGCAGTACATGAGCTGACTGAACGTTCCGAAATAGATGAACACGCCACCGAATATGATGGTAAGCAAAACTGAAGTAAATGTGTACCCTGTAACGAATGTTAAACGTTAATAGACGAGGATACGTTCTAGCAACAGTTGCCATAAAATGGTAACATGTGAGATATTTATGATTCTACCTTCAAAAAGATGTTCTGTTATGATACCTGGTTTAGTTGAGTTCCGAGTCTAAAAACCCTTCCAGACTAATCATTGTCCATGTCAAAAAATACGTCAAAATGCCAATCATGTATATAGTTTACTTGTAGGATATGAACCCTTGGCAACATTAACGATTCAAAACTGGTTAATTTCTGTTTTGTCTCAAAGAGTCGTGTTTATTTTATATTTGAGAATTTAACATACAAGTACGAACCCATTGATAAAAAAGTAGTCATAGAGGTGGGTATTAAGTAAACGGCAGTATATGAATTTAATTTGATAGCATTTAAGAAATTGCATAATAGCACAGATAATATCTTAAAATACCATTCCGTGCCAGTCTGACAATTATTCATGAAGTAAACAAAATGACTGCCGGAACATAAGATTTCCCTTCGAAAGCATTCTGATGTAATGGAAGGGAAACAATAAATTATTGTTAATAGGCAACGCTTTGTATTTTTTATCCTGGTTTACCTCTCATCGCCAGGGGCAAGATTTTGCATGACAACACACTTATCTGTTTACGCGTTAAGCATTTTTGTATGCCGTAATGGGGGGAATATGGAACAGCCTAATTGGCATATAAAAATGGAGTGAAGAAGTACTGTTGTTGAGCTGTCACGATCACTATCATCAAGTACTTAAATGGTCTAACTTAGTATTTTTTTAAGGTTCTAAATAACAAAACACCTGTATAGATCGCAAAATATTCATCACCATCATCATCACTGATGACTGGACTGTCACCTGTAGCATACTAGTGATCGGGTAAAGGAATGTAAAAATGGTTCCTTCGACCACAGTGAATTTCCTAGCTTGTGATCTTAAAGTTCTTAGGTCAATGGCGAGCACAGAGATTATGAGTAGGGTATGCAAAGTGAGTGAAACTAATTGCATAAAACAATAAATAATTTATATTTTTGTTAAATTGCCGTTGATGACAGCATATCGGTTTCAAATCTGTGGACGAAAATGGACGAATAAGAGGGAATCATTTAATATGTTGGCAATTTTCCGGTTTGTCTGCACGCACAGCTATGCACTGCTTATTTGCATATATGGAATGCACGCCACTGTCCTAGGTATACAGTATTTTTAAGCCGTACAGCACTATTATTATGGACCTTACTGCGTATTCCCTCATCACCAAATACGTTGCGATGCCCCACATATTGCAAAATAGAATTAACCATTCTCTTCTGTTCCTCAAGAGGATCATTTTGATCAGAATTCAGTATTTTCTGTTGTACTTTCCTAAAGTATTTAGCGAACATGGTAACCGAAGTATGGTCTAAACTATAATGAAGATGTCGCCGCTTTTTTCATGTTTTTATTATTCTATTTCAATTGTTCAGACCCAATTATGACGACTTAATGGGACGTTAATAATTTGGGAATATTCAGTGTTGATTGTTGTTAAATTGTTTTTATACGACTACAATTGTCACAGTGATGTCAAATTTCGGTAAATAAATATGATTTGAAATCAAGGATAGATTAAAATTGTTTTTTTTATCATTGTTGTCTTTAACGAATATCATACGATAGGAGTTTGGTTTGCGTTTTGGATCCCCATGGCTATGCTGCGTGGGATGACCTGCAGTGAATCAAATTCAAAAATCATATTTAAGAAATTCAAATTCAAGAAATTTCAATTTTCATTTGTTGCCTTTTCAAGATAAAATATACTTACGTTGTTAAAATCTCCTTTTAAGCATAGCAATGCCTGAACCAGGAGACTCCGCTTCTTTGTGGTACATTTTCTGTTTACAAAATACATTCTTTATTTGCAATATTAATAACAACTAGGGAAGTAAACAAAAAAGTTTACAATTCACAAAACACAGTTCCAAGTATTTGTTATACAATGTTAATTCTGCATTCAAAGATAAGAATAATTATATAGTTACTCGTCTAAAGATTATTTACCTTATGTAATTATATACTTGTACATAGATGTGTCCCATAAGAGCGTAATATAGATAGTATACAACCCTAGGTGTAATAGCCGACATTAAAAACCAATATTTGATGCGACGTAAAAACATACGATGATGAAGATGTGCTTTTGTTGAAAGTAGGAATGGTTCGTCTAAGGAAAACGGCCGACCGCATATTCGTATGCCCAGGACAAATCCTAGCCCAGGAGGATCATCTAAAGAAGCCTAGTTATTTAATAGACCGTGACAGTGACTAAACTCAGGGCCACCCCAATAAAAGTGAGGGGTTTTGCCATAATCCCCACTCTCAAGTCTCAACGTTACTTTCACTTTGTAAAGGCGTTATGTATCTTTTACTTTTAAAAAACTAATTATATTAAGATTTAGCCGATTTTAGCTACAGTGACTGTTGCACGGGAATTGTATTATGATTTGCTGTGAACACACGGCTTACCCTATTACTAAATATGCATATACTATGACTGTTTCTAGGCAGGCATAAATATGATCCATCCTCGGCCGCATCATCACTTACTCTCAGGTGAAATGGCGGTTAAATGTCTGCCTATAGATAATAAAATAGTGTGACTTTCATTTACGGTTATCGTACAGTTTCAAAAGAAAGCTGGCATGGTCCACTTGAACACATGTGATAACACATACACATTTTTATCCTTAGGTTGTGCTCATAAAAGAAAAAATATGGCACGACACTTTAAACACCGATCATAATGTACGCTAGTGTAATTGGTGTAAAATTTTACATTGTTTGTAAATTTAATTGTTCTGTTGCCATTTAGAGTTTCAAATAAAAGTAATTTAATTGAAACAAACAATTCAGCCATACATTTAAGCTACGGCTGTCGATTATTTACATATTATAGTACAAATAACAATTCTATGAGGTATTATATTTCCACCGAGGCAGTAAGAATGATATTTTACTAACATTTCAATAAAATTATTAATTAAATCATATGGAATTTGATTAATTTCTGTTGGAACTGGAAATAGACCTAGATGAATCAGACAGGTGCAGTGTTGAAGGAAACCAATAACTATTGATGGCAATTCTTTTCCGTCAACACTGACCTGCTCTCGACATTCGAGGGGTCACTCAGTAAATTTCGGTACATTGCCCTCTTGACTAAAACAGAAGTGAATAAAACTGTTATTTCACGGAAACAATATTGTTCCTAAGAAAAAAAATCATGTTACAAACAAACATGCTCGTCTTAGTTCAAACATTTTTTTCCGAATAAAATAGCTTTACTTTACGCGTAACTCGATAAACGAAATCAAATTCACGTTCCCTTGAGGTGAGGTTTCGAGCAATTTTCTTTATGATTATCCAGTGGATTTATTGACTGAGTCGTTCTTGTGGGATTAATATGTTGTTTGTTGGCATGTTACCATTTCAGTTTTTTTTTAGTATGAAGCCAGAAATTACAGGTTCTGAACCTAAGTAGAGACCTTACTAAGAATAATGCCTATATTCCATCTAAATTTGCTGGACATTCTGACAATTACGGCACTTAACAATACAACTTTAAATTTGGTATTCCGTTACAACTTTATTGGATTAAAACAGTAACGAATTGTCTGATGGTGTTACTATTTAAAACAACGAATGAGTTTAAATATTACTACTGAGACACAATAACGATCCTATCAGGGCATTTTAAAATTTATTTATTTAGACTCACCAACAATACATGCATATACATATTATAATATTACAGGGTTACATTTCAAAATTCTGTTATATGTATCTATTATAGGTTAGTTCAGCTTAGTCAATATATTATTATTACTTTTGTACTACAACTAGTTACAAGTATATTATAGTGAAATTCCATTCAAAGTAAACCATTATGTAGCCTCTGACTTCATGAAGTGCATGATCTTCCCTTTAAATTTTAAAAATGAATCATTAAATATGTCCAAGTCCTGTATTTTGCTACAGAGCAAGTTGAAATCATTTTGGATTCTATTCATAGGAGACTGCAGACCAAGATTGGTTCTGAAAGCTGGTGCTGAAAATATTTTCTTCATTTTACTTCTTGGTAAAGGATATGGGACAGAGAGATTCAGACGTTAAAGATGGTGGATGAAAATTAGCGGATAAGGGTCTTATTACATTAGGGAATTACTACAGCCATACAACTTCTATTTTATTACTGTGTCGTGAAGCGACAAATGAGAAGACCAATAATAGAGGGATATGGAATTTAATATAAAAGACCTAATACAAAATAACTAAACGTGGATGGGAATGAGTGGAGGTGTAGAGTGAGAGGTATGTATGATGAAGGTGTATTGTGTGATAGCTTGTATCTTCCTTGTTCGTCTTCTACAGCTTAGGATGCACAAGGAAACTGCAGGGATGAGCACGATGGCACGAGCAGTGAGTTTGAGGCGCCGTGGAGGGCTTGATTCCACAGGGCCGCGTAGTATTAGGGCGCTTCCAGGGATTCACTGGCACCTGGTGCGCGTCAGCTCCGGCGATAGGACACCCGAAGCTCCAATAGTTTGGCTTCTCACGTAACAGCCTCGGCAGCAGCAGCGGCAACAGCGATTTGTGGAATGTAAATGAGAGTTTGGTATATTATGATTCTCCACAAAGAATAGACTCGTATCAGACTAGTAAAATAATCCAAATGAAACTGGTAAAAGAATGAATCGAAAAGGAATCCTTACAGCAGCCAAAGGCCTCTATTTATATCCAGCCTTTTGACAACCGTCAAATTTTAAATCATTTCTATTTAATTTCGAAATAAATTAGATTTTAACGTAGGTCATATAGCTAAATAGGGAATTTAAGAGTAAATTGAACGTTGCTAGGGGAACGTCATAGATATAAATAAACATGTCAAATAAATGAAAAAGGTGATTTAAATCTCTAAAAAGGGTGAAAAATATAAAAGATTGGATGGAGAATGAAGGAAAAATGATATGGCATCTAATGCAATGGGTCCGGTTCATATAAGTTTTCCCGGACCGAAGTTATTGCGACTGAAAGAATCGAGAGTTACAATGCATAGTGATATTGAAGTGAAAATAATGAAAATAATAATGTAAATACATATTGTAAAATTGAATAAAAGTAAATAACAAAAATGAAAAGGTTAGTACTACATTTCCTACAACTGGACTAAAATCATCATCATCCGATCAGGCATCCCCAAATGATTTCAACATTGGACGTTTCGAACCGGACTAGTGCATGTCGGTGCCGGTCGCCAGAGGCTCGTTCGCTGATGGGCAGGATGAACCAAGTTCAGGTGAGGTCAGATTGAGTCACCAAAGATGTATGCTGGGACCTTTTAACATACCAACAGTAACACAATAATAACGTGAGACAACAAGTGCTAAGACCCGGTCTTTGGTCTGCATATCATATATATACTTCACATAATAATAAGTCGTAAATAGAGTTCTTAATTATGAAACTTAAGTTATCTTCTTCATTATTAACAAAGTTTTAGAATTGATACAAAACAATATCTCCGAGAGAGATCTTTAAATAAATATAGGTTATATATATATATATTTATTTATTGAACATATATTCTCTACACGTGACTGTTTCCTTTAGACTTAAGCGTGTGCCTATAAAACTATTACGGCTACATACTGCCTGTACTCCTTAAGGGGTGTTCATTAGCGAAGACAAATTAAATTGTTAAATTAACCAGCGACGTAATGCGTTATAGACCGAAGCGCCACGGTGGCGCGTGTATTTTAGGTATGTTTATATTGTTAACATACCTTAATTACAACGCTTTACGACAATGTAATGTCGATTTATAAAAGTATTTTATGTATAATTAAGTTTTCTATTAAAAAATGTATATATCAACAGACCAACAGACATTATTAAGCGTTTAAAATCCAGTACCATATTATTACGAGCCCCCAGCTCGTTCTGGATAAATCATTTCTAAACACAAAAAATAACACGGTAACACACTTTCTTAATACACCACTATTAACTGCACACAACACTAATTACACTCATGCACTTACTAATTATTCAATTAACGCACGCACAACGATCACTAATTAACACTACACCCTGTACACAACACTCGATGAGTCCAATGAATAAGTAACAATATCAATAGAACAGTCCACTGCTGTTTTAGCCTTCCTTGACGTACTGTGAGACATTTACTCAGTGAAGCTATAAAGGTCAGCCCATCCGAAAGTAAAACATGTTTGATGCTTGAGGAAATATGGTTTGTTACATATCAGGTCTCTTAGGACCAATACGTATTGACAGGATTTCAGTTTCTCGTTTTTTTATTCTGATCCGGGAGACAGCTGGGATTCCATTATTTTACTATTTATGTTAATTTAATTAAGGTAATTTATTCAAGCGCTCCTTTCTGTTAATAAACTTACTGCAAATTACCTCCTTTGACATATGTACTAAGAGCCTTACAACGCGTTAGAATATGTAGATTTGAGACGCAAATTCAGACTAAGACTTAATATAATACACGTATGATTTTATGACTCTAATGCTCTCTCATAAGCTATTAATTAGGATTTTCTTAGCAGAAATAATAAGGAGATTGATAATTAAATTTCCATGTTAAATGGTCGTCGGTAACTCGTTTGTAGACGACAATTTGGGCTTTAATATTGAGGGAATTCATTATTTACCTAGTATATTAGATGAGAGCTATTTTTATTAAATAAAAGTCAGTCGGTTCATTTGATGGAAAATTATTATAAAGTATTGCAAAAATAAAGTTAGTTGAAATGCGTTGCTAGCCCTTTAGAGTATAGGTTCTCTTATTTATTCATAAGAGTTTGGTCGTATCACTTTCGCTACTAGTGTTTTATACGTGGCAATTAAACCAGAGCATTTTGTATTTCGCCGAGTAAGTGAGGTAATCGGAAGTCCGAATCCCCTCCCCCTCCTATTCCTCCTATTACCCTTACCCATTTAAAAGGTTGGTACTGTACATGTTGCTCCTTTGGGGTAGTGTGTCAAAATTCGGGCAGCTTTTGTATGACAAAGCAACAAATATTAAAACATTTGGTT